>CAUYON010188133.1:0-10095 GCA_963573935.1 Arctocebus calabarensis
CAATTAGTGGGAACACACCTACGGTGCATCTTAACAGGATACTGGTGAAACTTATTAAAGGTAGAGTATCAATGTCTTTATATAGTGATCGAGAAAATGCCATGAAGGCTATCTGTAACAGTACGATCAAAATATTTCTGAATGTATATGAATCGTGCCCTATGATTGCACCAATGTACATAATTATGATTCAATAAAATTATTTTAAAAAATTAAAAAAAAAAAGAAACACTCAGAATGTTTGACCGAATATGTGGCACCTCGTGACCTGTTCAAGCTGGCAAATAAAATTACTCACCACAATTTAAAAAAAAAAAAAACAAAGAATGTCTCTGTGTAAATGTGTTCACATATGAGAGTGAAAGTAAGAGTTCATGCTTGAGTTAAAATGCACTCATGTTTGTACGTAAGTTAATGTTTGTGTATGTCCATGTGTGAGTCAATTTCTGGGCATGTTTACCTGTGTGAGCATAAGCATGTTCAAGTGAAATCATATGTATTTTCATTTGAGCATATAATGTGTATGAATGAATAAACAGGTATGTATGAGCGAATTTGTAAGCATATTTTTTTAAATGAATATGTGAGCATGTTTATTCATGCTTGAGGAAATAAGAATGTGTGTGAGCATGTTCACATGTGTTAAAGCATAAGCAAGTTCATGTGTGTAAGTATGATAACATGTATATATGTCTGTGACTGTGTATAGGTGATTTGATTTGTGAGCAGAGCATGCACATATAAATATGTTAATATCTTACTGTGTTCATAAGTACGTGTGCATGTTTGTGTAATTGAATGTGAGTTGTGCATTTATGGGAATATTTTCCTTTTGTGTGAATTCATTTGTGATTTTTGTGTGAATATGTTAAAATATAAATATGTTCATTAAATATTTGAGCATGTACAAGTTAATATGTGAGAATATGTGAGTATCTGAATACATGCACATGTTCACATTTGAATTAATGCTTGTGTTCATTTACAAGTGAATATGTGAGTGTGTCTTTGAGCATTTTAGTGTATTTGTATGTTCACATATGTAAGTGAATCTGTGATTGTATTCATTTGCGAGTTAATACATGGACATGCTTATGTGTGTTTTAATGTGCAAGTGTGACTGAACATGTAAGCATGTGTCTGAGTGGGATTCTTCCTCCTGAGGTTTTTCTTCAGCTCTCTGTTATCACTGTCCACAAGCAAGACTCAAATGTATTCTGATTTTAAAATGTATAGTAAATTATAGGATGCTGTGCATAAAGAAATATGTATTATTCCCTATTGGTTGAAAGCTGCCTATAACCAGCTATATAGCAAGGCCATTATTCTCTGTGTATTACATCCTGCTCCTGCTATGGAAATATGCATGACCTTCATAATTTAGCTTGCTGGCTTCACTGTAGGCTGACTGCCCAGAAGCTGAGTTGCAGAAACTGGACTGCAAAGGAAGAAATGTTTACTTTAAGCCCAATGCTTCAGAAAGCAAAGTGCTCTTGGACATAAGTGTCTGAATGACAAGTTCAAAGTAAATAGGCCTCTATCTTAGGGCACACCTTCGACTCCAACATTCAGGGCTATTGTGAACAAACCCTAGCAAAATGGTATATGGTGATGGGGGTTCAACATAACACAATTCTTGATTATAGCCTTTCAGGCCTCCTACATGCCTTAGAGTACAGAAGCTGTGTTAAGCAGTTAATAAGCTCCAGTGGAGCCAGGCAGCCAGCCCCCTTCCTCTCAATTCCTGGATCAGACTTCTTGTCCTAGACTATTCAGTGCCACCCAAGCAACTCCACCCCCTTCTGCAGAACCATAGTGACCCTAAGGGCTAGAACAGAGCACTGTCCAAGGGCCCCTAGCTGAAGGAGCAAGTGATAGCTGAAATGCAGGCCACCTTCCCCTCACCAAGCCCTACGTCCTGACAGAGATACAGCCCACAGGAAAGAATACTATGTCTATTTTATCTACCCAAAGGGGCCACTCCACATGCTATCTACTCACTAGGCTGAGAACTTAGCTAAGGTATTCCCATATCTCTAAAAGGAAAATTGACAGAGACACCTCCAGATAAGGTACGTAAATGGCATCTTTGCAGTGATAGGCTCATCCCTGTTCTCCCTGATGAGCTTCAACAAGCAAGTAAAGTGATAAGGGTAGCTGCTTCCCTCCTTAGCATCCATTGGAACTCAGTGTTCAATGAACAGGTGAATAAAGGATGAAAATGTTTCATTCATTCCTTCACTCTACAGTATCAGGATGCCTATGACATGTCAGGTACTCAGCTGAGCAAAGTCCTCTGGTAGGTGCTTTTAACATCACAGTGGCAACCTAGTTCTTTTGCCCAGAAAGAAACAGCTCTGCTAGCTGTCCTTATTCCTCTATTCACCACCCCATTCCCCCTTCATCAAGAAAGTAATAAAAGCTCCTATTTGAACCTGATCAAGGCACAGCCACTAAAGCCTCTTGTCGTATACCTGCCAGGATTAGGAAGGAACAAGGTAATCCTTAAAATTCTATTCCACCTCAAACACAGAGGGAAATTTGACCCTGAGTCTAGTGGGAAACTTCACAGGGAATTCTGGAAGTCCCTAAGTCATTAGCTCAGCTTTCCTGAGGTCCTGCTTGAAAAAAGGAATTTGGATAGGGGTGGGGGTGTGACTCTTTCATGGAATATGTGTCACTGCCTGGATCTTGCTTGCCACTGCTGACATAACAGACCTGGGGATGGGGGCTTGGGCTCACTTGGCCTGTGGAGCAGGCAATGTTTGAAGTGAGTTTTCAGTATTATCCATACACTACTACTTATCCAGCCAGTATTTCCCTTCGTATCTTTACTGCTCTTTACTTCACCCCTGCTTCCCCTCTGTCTTAGCTGTTCTGTTCATCTCTGTCCAGTGTCTGCTGCCATTCTCCCACTGGATCTTGCTTCCATCAGTTAAATGCAATTCAACATGTACTTTAGTCTGTTTACTTCTTGATTCCTAGAGTTTCACTCTGTTCAAGAAGAAAGTTGTAAATCTCTATCAGGTCCTCTTTTCTCCTGGCTAAACAACCGCCACAACTCTAGTCTTGCCTCCATAGTATTTACCGTTCTCCAGATCTCCCGGCCGGGCTTCTCTAGATGATGCTGCATTTGCTTATCAGGTATGAAGGCTACTCCCCTAAAACAAAGACCTCACTCCACTGTGCCCTGCTTTGGTCTCTGACTCCTCCACCCCTGCCACCCACACTGTTTCGCAAATGATCTCTACACACACACACACACAAAAGGCCCAGACTTATAACCTGTAGTACCCCCATATATCTAAAGAAGGTCCTGAGTTATTCTTGCCCACCCACCTTTATCTACTATTTGGCAAAATCAACTCAGGGACCCACTTTTCTCATAGGCCCCAGGTTCTAATTCCCAAAAAGCTTAATGCAACCCCGGCTCAACTGAGGCCTCAGGTATTGACAAATCAGGATCTACGTGAAAGATATGGCAAGGTACCTTGGAGATAATGTGGACCAGCCACACCTGACAATCCCTGAGGTCAGTCCTTGCCCTTGCTCCCAGCCCCTGGCCCTGGACATCTGCTGACATGGCAAACTGGCCATAAAGCAGTGAGGAGAATGTGCCTGGTGTGCTTAAACAGTTGTTGCTTAGCCATTGCTGAGAAACATGGGGACAAGGAAGGGAGGAAATGAAGGAGCTACTTCTTTGATACACACCAGAGTCTGGCCCAACTGATCCAAGCTTTTATGTCATACTAGGGAGAACTGGCTGTACACTAACACCCGAATTCTCATATACCCAGACCTCTCTCCGTCAAGAACCTTGATCTCTTCCCTAGAGGGCCCTGCCTAGAAGAGACACTGCTATCCTTGCAAGATAAGGTTATTGGAAAAGCCCGCCTTCTGCCCTCTTGTCCCCAGATGTACACTCATCTTAAAACCTGGGAGTTGGGTTACTCACGAGGCTGAGGCAAGAGAATCACCTAAGCCCAAGAGCTAGAGGTTGCTGTGAGCTGTGACGCCACAGCACTCTACCAAGGGCGACAAAATGAGACTCTATCTCTAAAGAAAAAAAACTGGGGGTTGGACCTTATGCCTTCACACTCTGAAAAGAGTAATGGCCCAAAGTAAAAGGTACAGTCAAGTGACCCACCTGCAAATCTAAGGCCCAGGGCCTTGGTTTTCAAGGTGCAGTAATTCAGGAACAAGGTGACCAAGGCCCGATCTGGGGAACTTGTGATCAATGGAGAGATAAGAACAGAGCTGAGATGTTTCCCAGAGGTAGAGGTGATAAAACTTGACAAGAGGAGGCAGAGCATGATGAT
The DNA here is from genome assembly GCA_963573935.1 of Arctocebus calabarensis. Taxonomy (NCBI): domain Eukaryota; kingdom Metazoa; phylum Chordata; class Mammalia; order Primates; family Lorisidae; genus Arctocebus; species Arctocebus calabarensis. The sequence continues at coordinate 4,320 of CAUYON010188133.1, forward strand.
GGATGGGATGAATGTTTAGCCCAATTCTCCCTCACCATTAGGTGAGAAAAAGGGGGCTAGAAATTTCCCTGCATGGAGTGTTGGTGTAGACAGGCAGCTAGGGGTGTGCAGTGGAATGGTGGATTGCTGGAATTAAAGTGTAACCTGGAGCTGCGGAGACTGCTAGAGAAATTTCCGTGTCACTGTTGAAACGGTGCCAGTGGCAGCCAGCAGCTGGAAGCGGCAGCAACCAGCCCCTCTCCCACAGAGGACAGCAGGTTCTAGTTTGTGGGGTAACTAGGTGTTTTTTGGAAAGTTTGGTGAAGTGTGGACTCCTGAACGGAATCTGGCAACCAGAAAAGGATGCTGTTCGGAGTGGCAAGGAGCTAAGCAGCCCAAAAGAAAATTAAGGGGAAAGGATCCCACCTAGAAAACAGACACATTTTGAAATGTTGGAAAATGGCCACAGCCATGGGCAGCTTTTCCCAGAACAGCAGGTGTGAATGAATGAACTAGATCATTCCTGGCAGGGACTATTAGTGCAGACTGGCAGTTCGGGGTGTGCAGCGATCTGGCGGATTGCTGGATTCAAAAGTGTAATCCTGAGCGGTGGAGACGGATAGAAAAGTCTCAGCACCGCTGCTGAAGCGGCAGACGCCAGCGTCAACCAGCCCCTCCCCCACAGAAGATTACAATTTCCAGTTCATGGAGAAACTAGGACCTGAGTGGAAAATTTGGTGAAACGTGGACTCCTGTGCAGAATTTGGAGGTCATATGGGGTGCCATCTGGAACAGGACAGCTGTGGTTAGGCGACCAGGCAGGAAACAGACATATTTTAAAATTTCAAAAATGGCAGCTCTCACAGACACCTCATCAGATGGGCCAGGAACAGTGATAACTATGGTAACTGTGAATCAGGTATAAGCCTGGGAACCACTCACAGTGCCAACTGGTGTCCAAAAAGTATATTGCAATATAAATATATCCCTACTAAAGTTGAACCCTACCTCATAGTATAGTTGTATGTTTTTATATATATAATACTTTTGTGGTTGGTGCCTTTTTTCTTTCATCCTTTTCTTGTGAAAGTTATTGTTAATTTTTTAATATTATTTTAATTTCTTTATTAATACTATTTTTTTCTCTTCTGTTCTTATGGTTGCTGAGAGTGCTTACATCAGATTTTTAGAGTTTTTTTAATTATTTTATGATTATCATCACTTTTGTTGTTCTTTTTTGTCTGTTTACTTGTTTCTGATTGTGCATCCATGTGCTTGTGTGTCTGGTAGCCTTTTTTGTCTGTTTATTTGCTTGTTGGGTTTCACTGTGTTTTGTGTTTTGCTAAATCCTCGGGTTGGCTACTTTCCATAACTCTAATTTTCACATTCAACAAGAACAAGGGGGCATGGGGGAATGACAGCTAACTGAAGCCAGCTTTCAACAGAAGCTCCAGTCCAGAGGGAGAGATAAGGGCCAGAGAGAACCCAACAAAGCCAGAGGAGGGGAGCCAAGCTGAGAGAATAGATAGATAATTGCACATCTTCCCTGCCAAGTCAACCTTGGACTCTAAGGAAACAATTTTCAGGTACAGATCTCATCCCAAAGAGGACGTGTGTCCGTCCCTTCCCCTAAGAGAGTTGCTTGCTTGTTGTGGGATCTCTACTAGCGAGTGATGAACTGAGGTTCTCCTCCCTCATCCCACCGAATAAAATGGGCTGGAAGCTGGGACTCCTTCTCCAGAGAGCCCATGCTGTGAGCTGAGGAATTCCCTTGCCTGGCAGGAAGATTGAACAAATATTTTCCTTGCCACCTTGAACTTCCAGTCTACCCTCCTCACCTGGCCTGGCGGTCTAGAAGTCTAACCCCTGCAGAGACCAGAATGTCTGCACTTCTTGGCTAGGACTAGGCATTGCATGGATGGAGGCAGTGCAGCTATGCTGTATCTGTGAATGCAGTAACAGTACAGAAAGACATAGAGGGAAAGGTAACTGACCTGGCCCTGAGAAAGTGTATCTTAGCAATGGGCAGATCCTTGAGTCTTGGCACAACAGGTAGATACTTGGGAACTGCTGAGGTGCACGAATGAAAGTAGAGACACCTCCCACCCAACATCAGCATTAATAGAGTGAACCTGCTGGGGTCTAATTTTGGAGAGTCATCTCCCCAACTCTGTGGTCTGCCAGAGGGAAGAAGACCTCACCCTATAGGGATACCAGAGCTGCAGAACAGCAGCAACAAATATGCGGAGGCTGAGGGAGAAATTATTTTGCTGTCTGGATAGCCTCAGGTTTAGATTGAACTCAAGTGGAACTTTCTCCAGCTTCCATTGAGTGCCTGAGGCATACAGGCTTCAGCTTCCACTGCTGGATGGTGGGAGAGGAAGGTAACCATGAGGAGGAGGCAGCAACCTTACTTTGACTCTGGTAGGCACATAGCCCTGGCACATTTGCTTATTGGACAGAACTGGGCCACAGAGACTGGGTTAACCGAGACAGAGACTGCAGGTGGGGCTACCAGAGACTGGGGTTACCAGAGTCCAGTGGTGAAGGGTGAACATGGTGGGAATCCAATTTCACCTTACCTGCTCATCCAGCTAAACAGTGAAAAACAATCATGGGGCAGAATCAGCGGAAAACCTCTGGCAACAAAAATAATCAGAACAGTTCAGCTCCCCCAAAGAATGACAAACCAGGCAAACCAGAGGATCCCATTCACAAACAGATGGCTGAGATTCAGAAATCAAATTTAGAATCTGGATGGCAAATAAGATCAACAGAATGGAAGTAAAGTTGGAGTTAGAAATACTAGGAATAATTCAAAAGATGTCTCAAAGACAATAATGCCAAATATTTAGACACATTGAGAAAAGAAGATGCAGCCTTCCAAGATATGAGAAATACAGTGCAATCCCTCAGTAACAGAATGGAGCAGGAAGAAGAAAGGATTTCCAACATCAAAGACAAAGCTTTTGAATGCTCCCAAATGCTCAAAGAGGAAGAGAAGTAGAGAGCAAAAACTGATCATTCTCTCAGAGAGCTCTGGGATAATTTGAAGAAAACCAATATTCACCTTATAGGGATCTCTGAAGGTGATGAAGTAGTTTTGCAAGGCATGAAGGCTCTTCTTCATGATATTACGAAAGAACTTTCCAGACACTTTCCAGACAGAATGCCAAGAGATTCTGAAATTCAGATAGCAGACAGTTTCAGAACACCAGCACAACTCAACCCAAATAAGACATCCCCCAGGCACATCATAATTAACTTCACTAAAGTTAATATGAAGGAAAAAGTTCTGCAAGCAGCCAGACATAAAAAAAAAAAAAACATAACATACAAGAATAAGAATATTAGAATGAATGCAGATCTCTCTGCTCAACCCTTTCAAGCTAGAAGAGGGTGATCATCAACTTTTAATCTCCTAAAAGAAAATAACTTTCAACCCAGGATCCTATATCCAGCTAAATTGAGTTTCATTTATGATGGAGAAATTAAATACTTTAATGACATTCACATGTTGAAGAATTTTGCCATAACTAAACCAACTCTCCAGGATATTCTCAGACCTATCCTCCATAATGAACAATCCTCCGTGCAATCCTCCATGACAAAAGTAAACTCATTCTGAAACTTTTGATCAAATTCCAATTTCCACAATGGCGAAAGGATTAAAAATGTCCATTGGTCTTTCGAAAAACTCAATACCCTAAATTCTACCAGGCCTATCAATATTCTCAATTAATGTGAATGTCTTAAATTGTCCTCTAAAGAAGCATAGGTTGGCTGACTGGATACAAAAACTCAGGCCAGATATCTGCTGCATTCAAGAGTCTCACCTTACCTTAAAAGATAAATATAGACTCAAGGTGAAGTGATGGTCATCTATATTCCAGGCAAATGGAAAACAGAGAAAAGTAGGTGCTAGAATGTTATTTGCAGATGTAATAGACTTTAAACCAACAAATGTACAGAGGGATAAGAATGGTCACTTTATATTTGTTAGGGGCAATACTCAATATCATGAGGTTTCAATTATTAAAATTTATGCACCCAACCAAAATGCACCTCAATTTATAAGAAAAACTCTAACAGACATGAGCAACTTGATTTCCTCCAGCTCCATAGTAGTCAGAGACTTTAACACCCCTTTAGCAGTGTTGGATAGATAGTTCAATAAGAAGCTAAGCAAAGAAATTTTAGATTTAAACTTAATAATTCAACATTTGGATTTAACAGACATCTATAGAACATTTCATCCTAAAAAAACTGAATACACATTATTCTCATCAGGCCATGGAACATACTTCAAAATTGATCACATCTTAGGTCACAAATCTAACCTCAGCAAATTTAAAAGAATAGAAATTATTCCTTGCATCTTCTCAGACCATCATAGAATAAAAGTTGGACTCAGTAACAATAAGAATCAGCATACTCATACAAAAACATGGAAGCTAAATAACCTTATGCTGAATGATAGCTGGGTCATAGACGAGATTAAGAAGGAAATTATCAAATTTTTCGAACAAAACAATAATGAAGACACAAATTATCAGAACCTCTATGATACTGCAAAGGCAGTCCTAAGAGGGAAATTTATAGCACTGCAAGCCTTCCTCAAGAGAATGGAAAGAGAGGAAGTTAACAACTTAATGGGACATTTCAAGCAATTGAAAAAAGAACATTCCCACCCCAAACCAGAAGAAAAGAAATAACCAAAATTAGAGCAGAATTAAATGAAATTGAAAACAAAAGGATTATATAACAGATCAATAAATCAAAAAGTTGGTTTTTTGAAAAGGTCAATAAAATAGATAAACCTTTGCCTAACCTAACCAGGAATAAAAGAGTAAAATCTCTAATTTCATCAGTCAGAAATGGGAAAGACAAAATAACAACAAACTCCTCAGAAATCAAAAAAAATCCTCAATAAATATTATAAGAAACTTTATTCTCATAAATACGAAAATCTAAAGGAAATCAACCCATTCATGGAAGCACACCACCTTCCAAGACTTAGCCAGAATGAAGTGGAAATGTTGAACAGGCCTATATCAAGTTCTGAAATAGCATCAACTATACAAAATCTCCCTAAAAAGAAAAGCCTAGGACCAGATGGCTTCACGTCAGAATTCTACCAAACCATTAAAGAGGAACTAGTACCTATACTACTCAACCTTCTCCAAAATATAGAAAAAGAAGTAATACTACCCAACACATTCTATGAAGCAAACATACCTTGATCCCCAAACCAGGAAAAGACCCAACAAGAAAATTATAGAGCAGTATCGCTAATGAATATTGATGCAAAAATATTCAACAAGACCCTAGCAAACAAAATCCAGCAACACATCAAAAAAATTATACACCATAACCAAGTGGGTTTTATTCCAGGGTCTCAAGGCTGGTTCAATATACAAAAATCTACAAAGATAATTCAGCACATAAACAAATTAAAAAACAAAGACCATATGATTCTCTCAATTGATGCAGAAAAAAATTTTGATAATATCCAGCACCCCTTCTTGATCAGACCACTTAAGAAAATTGGTATAGAAGGAACATTTCTTAAACTGATAGAGGCCATCTACAACAAACCTACAGCCAATATCCTATTGAATGGAGTTAAATTGAAATCAGTTCCACTCAGATCAGGGACCAGGCAAGGTTGCCCATTGTCTCCACTGCTCTTTAACATTGTAACGGAAGTTTTAGCCGTTGCAATTAGGGAAGAAAAGGTGATCAAGGGTATTCATATAGGGTCAGAAGAGATCAAACTTTCACTCTTCACAGATGA
>CAUYON010188139.1:0-25709 GCA_963573935.1 Arctocebus calabarensis
CTGTAGTCCCAGCTACTAGGGAGGCTGAGGCAAGAGACTCACTTAAGCCCAAGAGCTGGAGGTTGCTGTGAGCAGTGTGACGCCACGGCACTCTACCCAGGGCGATAAAGTGAGACTCTGTCTCTACAAAAAAAAAAAAAAAATACTATTGCTACAATGTATCTGTAGTAATGCTTAAACCTCCATCTCTCTATAAAAATTGCTTATCATTAGATTCTAGATTTGGTGAGACTAAAATTTGCTGGGAGAAGAAGACATTAATATCAGTGGGAAAATAGTTTCTCCATGGAGCTGACAGCTTTTTATTGACAGAATGTATGCTTCCAGGGAGAGAATATTAACATAAAAGAATCCTTATTTTGGCCTGGTGCGGTGGCTCACTTCTGTAATCCAGCACTCTGGTAGGCTGGGGCGGGCAGATCACCTGAGGTCACGAGTTCAAGACCAGCCTGAACTAGAGCAAGACCTCATCTCTAAAAATAGCCAGGTGTTGTGGCGGACATCTATAGTCCCAGCGACTTGGGAGGCTGAAGCAAGAGAATTGCTTGAGCCCTAGAGTTTGAGGCTGCTATGAGCTATGACGCCATGGCACTTTACTGAAGGTGATAAAAAAAAAATCCTCACTTCTAAAATTTAAAGTAGCTTCTCTGGGAGGAGGAGGGAGAGTGAGAGAGAGGCTGGTTGTTATGACTGGCAGGCTTTCTGAACACTCTTCTGCTTTTACTCCATCAAAGGAACAGAAATTTCAGGAGTATCATTTCCTTTCTAAAAACCACAAATTCAAAACCAAAGGAACTGGGACAAGATCGGATCTTTAAAGTGGTCTTTGTTAGCTTATAAATTAATCAGCAGCTTTCACCAGCAGTTCTTGCTTTGTTTCGTTTTAATTCTGGGTGAATCTAAAATTCCTGGTACCGGCACAGAATGTTCATGCTCTTAAAGATTAATTAATTTACACCTTTCACAATCATTTGTTCTTTTTGGCATTCAGGCATTAAAGAGGGTGCTCTGCCTTAAAATGAATGTACCATGTTCAAAGTACACTCACACAAACACTCCATCCACAAGCATGGGCTTCTTTGGAAACAGATGAAGGCCAAATTATTGACCCTGAATGGAAGGTCTAGTCTGTGCCAACAGAGGAAGCTTCTCCCAGTCCTACAGTGCAAAGGGGGCGTGGATACGAGAGACTGGGAGGCCTGTTCTCTTCTCCACGTAAACTACAAAGGGCAATTTCTCTAGAAGCGTTAATAGTGGCAATCAGCCTCATTTATTCATGTATGCATTCATCTGTCCTCTTACTTATGAAATGAAATCATTTCCCCATGAACATAAACTAAAATGGAAAGAGGAAGCGAAGAAGATATCGTTGAATAATAGTAACATTGACTTTGGGCCGACCACTGGGTTGAATATGTAGTAACTGCAGGATCCTCTTATTTAATTTGCACAAAGGCCCAGTGAAGTACATACTAATTCTTTTCATCCCCCTATGACCAGACTGGAGCTGAGAAGGGTTAAATACTTGCCTAAGCTCACACAGCCAAGAAGTGGGGTTTGAACGCAGAGCTCCTAACTGCTACACCATCCTGCCTGAAGGACCTGGGTACTCCCACTATTTGAGCTTCCACCTCTGCCTCTGTCAAACTCTGGGCACATGATGAGTACTTGTCATTTTTCCCTTGGACTCCGTTTCAGTCAGCTCATCCCTGTCCCTTTTTGAGATCTGCAGTGCCCACAACCACATGTCATTGTGTTTCTCCTCTGTCTCCCCACTCGCTAGATCTGGCACCACTCTTTCTACAATGAGCTTCGTGTTGCCCCAGAAGAGCATCCGACCCTGCTCACTGAGGCACCCCTGAACCCCAAGGCCAACCGAGAAAAAATGACCCAGGTAAATATCCACCCTGCACCCAGCACTTTGGGGTTTGGAGAAAGTCCTGTTAGTGAGGGCTAATGCAGCACAGCAGAGGGAAGGCCTGAGCCAGCAGGGCATCAACAGACTGGGCAACCTATTTCCTGAAGAATCCAGCCCTTTTGTCTCCAGGAGCAATAGGAAATTTAAAAGATTTCACTGAAAAGGGGACAGGTTAGCTTAAAAACGTCTAAGGCACCATTTCAAAAGGCAACAGAACGTGCAGTAGGATTTTGGTTCTGGAGTCAGACAAAAAAACTGGATCTATCACTTATCAGTTAGGTGACCTGAAAAAACTCAGTTTGGTTGTCTGTACGTTGGGAACACTATTAGTACTATTACTTTTCAAAGGATTTAATGTTATATCATGAAGATTAAGGTGGCAAAATAATAAATATGTATCACGGTGCCCTAATAAACATCCAACAAAAATGTTCTTATTATCATTATTGTTACTTACTAAAGCTCAACACCTTACAGGAGAATACCATCCAGTCCATCAAGAAGAGGATATTTTTAGTTTAAAAGAGCTATTAAATAATCACATCTAATATCAGTTCCCCACTTGCTATGGTCAAGCACCAGGATCAGCATTTTATACACACTGTCTCTTTAAATTCTAACACTGTGAAGCAGGAACTATTATTATCCTGATTATACAAATCCAGAAGTAAGGCTCAGATACAATTAGTGATTTTCCCAAGATCACACAGCAAGAAATGGCAGAAGCTGGAATTAGCCCCTGGTCTTTCAGCTTTGGAGAAACAATTACAGAACCTTTTCATTAGATGAGGTTTTGGTGCTTACACCCACATAGTTATTAGCAGGGGAACACCTGTGTGCCTGGGAACCACTTCATGGAGCAAGAGCTATTGTTTCTGATGATAGTTACAGCTCCTGTGAATGGCCTGAAGGCAGAAGAATGATTGGGAACTAAGGCTCTATAGCAAATGATGGCAGAGATTCTGGTTAATGGACCAGGATCTTGCACGTGGAGAAATAAAGGCCCCTGGACATCTCCTAATATACAGACTTCTCATGAGTGACCTGGAGGGACTCTGGCTCTCATCTTGTCCCTGGACTACATGAGCTGGGGGCAACAACATTCATCCATGGTCCTCTGTTACCACCTGACAGCTCCTGCCTTCCAGGGATCAGGGCCCCTCCCGCTGCAGCCAGAGGGGCCTCAGATGCTAGGGCTACACTGACCCGGCAGCAACATAAAAAAGTAGAACAGATTAAATAGAACCCCAGACAAAACATAGAACTGGGGCTAATTCCAACAATCTGAGCCTCAGGCTTATAATTTTTCTTTCTCTATCCCAGAGAAATCAAAACAGGATGTTGTCTTCTTTTTTGGCTTTGATATAGTTAATAAGTCTTAGGCTGTCTATACTGAAGAGCCTAAGAGCTCATCTAGTTTGAATTCCTCTTCTGTTACAGTTGAGATACCTGGAATAAAGCTCCCATGAGTCAACTATCAGTGTAGAACATTCTCCCGGGTCACTTTCAAGTCAGGGCCGGGTCAAGTGCACATGGCAGCCTCCTCCTCCATCAGGCCACCCAGGTGATGGCTTGTCCATTCACACCTGCAATTCTCCTCTTTAAGTGATCAGGGCTGCCCTGAGCTCCGTTCACCTTGGTCCCCTCTGCCCGCAACCAGGCAGGCCCATCTGCATCCACCAACAAGGTGGGCTCTCTTAAACGTTGTCAGACAGGCACCGACCCTAACTCAGCTCTTCGGATCCCTTTGCAGATTATGTTTGAGACTTTCAATGTCCCAGCCATGTACGTGGCTATTCAGGCAGTGCTGTCCCTCTATGCCTCTGGACGTACAACTGGTAGGTGGCTGCGATGGTTTGGGGGGTGGTGGTGGCTGACTGCACAGCCAGTGACGGGATTTGCTGGTCATAGACACATGGGGGTGGCAGAGGGGGGAGGGTGGTGAATTAGAATTGACAGGGCCCTTCTCTGCCCTAAAATCAGCCCTAGTCCTCCCTTTCCAGCAGGACTTTTTCTACCATTTCCCTCTCCCTACCCTTCCCTTTCTCATCTCCCCATGCCCTCTCCCACCTGCCTCTCCTGTCAAATGCCCTCCTTCCTCCTTTCACCCCCTCCCCAAGGCTTCCTTCTGCACGTGACCACTCAGCAGTTGCTGTGGTGATTTCTGTCATGCCCAACTGTCCCCCAGGCATCGTGCTGGACTCCGGGGATGGCGTCACCCACAATGTGCCCATCTACGAGGGCTACGCCCTGCCCCACGCCATCATGCGCCTGGACCTGGCCGGCCGAGATCTCACTGACTACCTCATGAAGATCCTGACTGAGCGTGGCTATTCCTTCGTGACCACCGGTGAGGCCTGGGGAGGCGCGGGGGCAGGGCGTGGGGTGTGTGCTGCTCACAGTAGCATCCGGGACACCGCCGTCCCTATCCTCGGAGACGGCGGGATGAGAACTTGCAAATGGCAAGGCCTGAATGATGCACGGAGCAAAGTGCAGCTTGTTTTGCTACGCGAGACTGCAGGATTCTGCCGTTTCCTTGAAGAGCATTGTTATAGTCATCTAGTGTTATGAGCCAGTCAGAGTTGTATTCCTTGAACATTTTAAAGTCACTTCCCATGGAAAAACTTTTTTAAAAGATTGGGTAGGGACTAAAAATGGCATGATGTGGTGATTGGTGACCGCTAGAGACATCAAGACAGGACTTGGGTCCCAACTCTGCCACTTACTAGCTTTGTGACCTTTGAACAAGTTAGCCAACCTGCTATGCCACAATATCTTTATTTGCAAAATATGAAGAGGCCCTATATGACATGATTGTTAGGAGTATTAAATTATAATGTGTGTGGAAAACCTGCTGCAGCCTAAGCGTTCAATAACCGGCAGATATTGTCATGCCAACACAGGGGGCAGTACAGGTGTCTTCAGATTCTAAGCTGCTGCAGCACATTTTCCTCCACAAGAGGGCAGTGTCAGGAACCGTCAGAAGCATTGGAGGTCCTGGGTGGGCTCCTGTGGCTCCAGCCTGCACTTGCTGAGTTGGAATTGTCCAAATGTTCAGGTTTCTGGACATGTCTGAGGCTCATTCTAGGCTCTGAATTTAACCCCTGATGATATTAAAGTCTCCATTTGCAATATGGAGTTGAACTTCTTTCCTCCTCTGCTTCCCACAAAGAATCCCAATATGCCTCCAAACGATCCCAGGGGCTCAGTCGTAAGCAGTATCCCAGAGCTTCAGAGAGCAGAAGTCTGGGAGGCATAAGGCTAGCTACTGCTTCCATATTGCCTTCAATATGCACTGCTTCAATATGCACTAACCTCTTTCTGGAGGGTGATGAATGTGCAAAGGGTATGAGCTGCACTGGACCTGGGCCAGGCAACACGACTTCTAAGCTTTTGGCAACTGGGAAGGCCCGGGAGAGCTGACTCAGTACAAGCCTTCTTGAAAATGCAATAGAACAAATGGAGGGTGATTAGTTACCCTAAGCAAACTTATGGCACAAAAGGATCCCTACTCTGCACTTTCTCTAGCCAACTCATTTTGTTCCTGTTCTGGATTTTCCAGACTACATATATTGAGTCTACGATGTGAGGCTTTTCAAGTCGGAGATGTTCTCTGGCAGACCTACCCCATTACGATCAGCATGCAGCTTGGACTGCAGACTACTGACCTGACTGTCTTTTCTAAGGGAACATGTACTGAGGGAGAGGCTGAAGTAGGGCAGGTAGATGGTTACCACCGCACAGGCCCTGATGTTTGCCATGTTTGTATCTGACCGACAGCTGAGCGTGAGATTGTCCGGGACATCAAGGAGAAACTCTGCTACGTAGCTCTGGATTTTGAAAATGAGATGGCCACTGCTGCCTCCTCCTCCTCCCTGGAGAAGAGCTACGAGCTTCCTGACGGGCAGGTGATCACCATTGGGAATGAACGCTTCCGCTGCCCCGAGACCCTGTTCCAGCCGTCCTTCATCGGTAGGCAGCAGAACCCCCTTTCCTGATTAGGGGAGTCCTCCTATTATTCTGTATCCAATCAGCCTGGGCTACCAAGGCCCTTCTGACAAATGACAGGATCCCTAAGACCAAAACATTTCCAAACCAGGGAAAGAGAAAGCACTACATTTTCAAGGTGAGAAGAGGTGAGCAAGCCAAGAAAAAAAGTCTTCTTTCTAGGAAAGCACTATGTTGCAGTCAAGCCAAAAGCATTCTTGGTGTGGGGTGAAAGCATGAATACTGCCTGTGCTTAGGACACAGTGGAACCACTGGATATGGGGGGCGAGGGTGTGCTGAATGCTGAGAATTGGGGAATGGTGGGTAGGGGAGACAAAAATGGGGGAACCCCACAGCGAACCTGTCACTATATTAGGGCCGACTTTGGGAGACAGGTTTGCATAGTTGTTTACAGAGGCAGGCTCTGGGAGGGGAGAGCCTGGGTTTAAGCTTTAGTTCTACTTGATCTTGGGAACTTCACTTGGCCCTCCTTGGCATGTATAAATGAAGACTGTAATGGTCCTTAAGTCACAGGAGGGCTGTGCGAATCACATGAGACAAATACAGAGCATTTAGCCTAGTGCCTGGGGAAAAAAGCATTCTGTAATCCTAGAAACTGTTAGGAATTAATAATAATTAGATCCTACTATTGTTACCTTTATTCTTATATCACAGCACTGCAGGGGGTGAAGGACCACCTAGAGGGTTTTTTTTTTTTCAAAAGATCCACATCAGAAATTAACAAAAGATTAAGACAAAAAAATTTATCAAAATTGGAAAAAACAAGCCTTTTCTAAATAGAAGAAAACATTTTTCTGATGATTCAGCACCATTTAGCTTTCCTGGGAGAGAGCATGGGGGCAGTGGGCGAAGCGGGACTTGGCAGAATTCTGAGCAGTGGCTGCAGTCCTGACTCAGTGGGGAACACTTGCAGGGAATCTGAGGCTTCGTCCCTCATTTAAAACAGTGACTTTATAGTGAGTCGATTACAAAAAATCAGTGATGTTGTGTTGGAGCCCCACCCTGCAGATGCTGCCCCTTCCTCATGAGGTGGGAAGCCGGAGGACTTGGACGATAACAAGGCCCTGTGGTCTCCCAGGCAGGTGGTTCCTGCATTATTATGCTTACCCAGCCCCCGCCCAGAGGAAGATCATCCAGGTGCTTGAGGCTGGTCTTCCATGTCTAACGGGGGTTTTATCCACCACCCAAGGACCATGGCCTGTGTCTCTTTTCCAGGGATGGAATCTGCTGGCATCCATGAAACTACCTACAACAGCATCATGAAGTGTGACATTGACATCAGGAAGGACCTCTATGCCAACAACGTCCTCTCAGGGGGCACCACCATGTACCCCGGCATTGCTGACCGGATGCAGAAGGAGATCACGGCCCTTGCGCCAAGCACCATGAAGATCAAGGTACTAGTTAGGGACAGACTTCTGGCAGTGCTACCAACCACATGAGAAGGACTCTTCAAAGACTATATTTGGGTCACATTCACTTGGGGTTTCTGTGGCTAGGCAGTGGGCACAAATCCACAATCCTATACTTTACATGATGTAAGTTAATACAATTCACAAGAAAAAGTGAATAAGTTTATACAAAATTTGATCTATATTTATCCTTAGCTCTCAGCTATTTTCAGAGCTGCAGTCAAGGTCAACAGAACTCCCCATGTGCTCATATCTCTTTAAAATATACCCCCTTTTTTTGTTCTTCATCACAAAACAGTGCATCTCATATGTAGAACATATTTGAAAAATACAGGTGAGCTAAACTTATTTCTGAAGCAGTTTAAACACTTTAGATACTATAGCTTACAATTTCTTCCACTACTAATGTGACCCATCTCCACGGCCGGGAGTTAGAATTCTACCTTCATCTCTGGAGCACCTTTTGATGTAAGTGCTCAGAAGCACAGAATGACTCCAGGATAACCCAACTCAGTGCCTGAGCCACCCAAGGCCCCTATCTGGTGTGAATTTTGCATCCCAGTCAAGGGCAATCACAGATTAAATGGAGATCATTCTTTAGAGGCAAACTTACATGTGGCTGGTGACTTCTCAAAGGTTATTATCACTCTCTGAAGTCAGACGGCCATGCTGGGAGCCCGTGACCTGTGTTGCAGCAAAAAGGCAGAGGTGTAAATCTACTGCAGTTCACACACAGGAAAAGCATTGAAACACATTCTCTGTTATGTATGCGCCCTTCTCCTTTTTTGAAAAGGGGATACAGCTAACATAAGAGAATGTGCCAGACTGAAACATGCTCGCTCTGTCTCCTTGATAGGCTCTGCACAGTTCTGCCCTAAAAGGCTTCGGGATGAGAGGAGAGGGACAGTTTTCCAAAGGGCTTCTTGGCTTCCGGTTTGATCAGCTCTAGCTCCCTCTTACTCCACACGGAGGAGCAGGACAAAGGCAGCGGCTGGTTCCTACGGAGCCAGCTTAGTCGAGGACATGTAACAGAGACAGGCTGTCGTGAGAGTTGGGCAGTTGCTAGTTCTCTGCACTTGGCTTCTTGAATAGAAATGGATGTGAAACTTTGGGCCCTAGTGTGGTGAGAGAGCTTAGAGCATGATGAAAAGCCGGGGACTTCAGGGGAAGATGAAACTAGGTGACGGGAACTCAGAGTTCTTTGCAACTTTTCTGAAAATCTAAAATTACCCCCAAATCAAAAGGCTATTTTACCACTAAAACAAAACAAAATCCTAGGGGGAACCTAGATTTGAGAATTGGGTCTGATATTGATTTAATCCGTGTGATCTGGGCCAGTTACTTAAACCTGGGTCAGCGACAAGCAGGTAATGAGGGAGTAATTTAATATTCACTCTGCAAAGTGCTTATGGGAATTAAGTGAGATAATACATGTGCTACGCTTAGCATAGTGTCTGGTACATAGGAAGTGCTCCGCAAATGACAGCTTGTAGGATTAGCAGAAATCAAAGCCTTTAGCCACAGTTTTCACTGTTCTCTGTGCCTAAACCATTCATTTATTTAAGAAACATGAGGATGCTATGCACGTCAGGCCTGTGCAGGGGGAAACACCAGCGCAGGCAGCCTCAGAGGGCACCACTGCAGGGGAAAGTTCAGCCTTACTGGGGACGAACAGTGGGGGGAACTTTCAATGTTAAACGGGGCATGTAGGCAGCATCTCCGAGAGCAGCAGGGGCCTTAATCGGATGGAAGGAATACTTGCCTGGTAAGATCTGGCACAATGAAAACTCCTCCTTTGAAGACCCTGGCGTTCGTTTGTTCACGCTGAATTTGAAGGTAGAGCTTATGGAAATCAGCGGCATTGTCGTGGTTCTCAAGTGGAGGCCACAGCACGGTTTAGGGCCAGCATTCAGGGTGCTCAATGACGTGGTTGGCGAGCTATGAATGCATCGGAATCGATTGCGCAGAGGATGCCAGAAACAAGTGCGCTGGCCGAGGGGTCTCTGCAGCCTGCTGCAGCCTTCCCGCAGCCCCAGCGTCTGGCAGCCCAGCGCGTCCTGCTGAACAGGAACTATAGGAGCGATTGGACGTGGGAGGACACCCAGGGGCCGACCTACTGCACTAATGACCCTTCTCTCTCATCTTGGCTGACAGATCATTGCCCCTCCGGAGCGCAAATACTCTGTCTGGATTGGCGGCTCCATCCTGGCCTCCCTGTCCACCTTCCAGCAGATGTGGATCAGCAAGCAGGAGTACGACGAAGCCGGGCCTTCCATCGTGCACCGCAAATGCTTCTAAGGCACCTCCCTGCTCTCTGCCTCTATCACACAACTGTGAATGTTTTGTGGAATAATGCCTTCAATTCCTTTCCAAATCATTCCTAGCCAAATCTCTGCCTCGTGACCTATGTGTTTTTTAAATAAATCTGAAATATGCTACTGGTAATTTCCAGCGTGTGCCTCTCTGATCGACGCCGGGCTGATCGTCTGCTTTAGCCTGCCCTCGCCCCTGGCAGGGTGGCTCCCTCTAGTGGTCTGGATGAGAACATCACATAACTAGGATGGATTTGTTACTCAGGCACAGGATAGAATCACCACATTCATAAAGGAAGTTCTGCAAACTGGAAGAATTTGAGAATGCATGAGAAATTTAAAAATGAACATGGATTAAAGTGTGTTAATGGGATAGTCCACACTGCTTCATAACTTGCAAAGTGCTTACATTGCTTTTCGCTTATAATCCCAGGACATTGGTAGCCTGACTGGTGAAAACAAAAATAACAATTATATATATATACACTACACATACACACAGCTACACACATATAAACAATTATACATCTTGAAAATCATATATACTAAAAGTTGCACACACATATACACATTTCCTGTATGTATAGACACGTATATACATATGTGTGACTTTTAATATACAAAGTATGATTTTTAATATATAATTTATTAAACATATATAGATATATAGATATGGTATGCCTTTTGAATTTATTCTGGGAAACAGATATTTTTCTTAAACACAGAGAATTACTGCTTTAAAGTCTTACTACATATCTGTACCATCTGTTCCCCTTTCCCTGATTCATATCTGTCTTTGCAAAGAATACTATGATACTAAGATACATTCACCCAGAAGGAATGGGAAAGATAACAATAGTTTCCAAGGACTACAGGTACCAATCATCAAATTAAAGGGCATACACATATCGTCTCTCAGTTTTCCCTCAAAACTATGTAGGGAAAGTATTATTATCAGCTCACTTCATAAATGAGAAGGAGAGGTTACTCCAGAAATGCAGTTTTATAGGGGAGCTACCAGATTCAACGATTCCATTGCCCATCTGGCCTTGCAGGTACAAAGATATTTTTAAAAATAACTTCTCTGCCTGTAAGGGTCCTATAGTCATAGCACTCTTCTGCCCTGGCTGGTTTTAGCATGCTTGATGGCCTCCAATGTATAAAAATCCAAAGGGGTCAGCAGCCGCTGGCTATCCTGAGGAGTGCACACTCTGTCTGTGGTAATACTGCACTATAGAATTCTTGGGGCCCAGGATTTAGCACTTGTTTAGTCCAGAAAATCTGAGCTTTCCTAGTGTTCTCTGGTCTTGTAACATGGTAAGTCAGAAACTTCAAATAATGAGAGCTGGCATGTATGGGGTGCCTGCCATGACCAAGCCCTGTATCTCACATTCTCCTACAATGGACCTATAAATTTGGTATTACTGACTTGTTATGGATGGGTGAGGTCCCAAGTGGTTAAAGATTATCATCCAATGGCATGCTGCCAGCAGAGCTGTATTACCTTGCTACTATTGGAGCTTGGCTTCAGCCTACACTCTTAGTCATTAGGCCAGAATTTCTCAGGCCTCATCAGGTTCATTTTAAATGCACAGAGTCCTCGGTCATAACCAATGCCTGCTGAAGTAGAACCTCTGGAACTGAGGCCAGGAAGCTGAGATTTAATCAGATTTCCCTGATGATTCTTACTCATTAAAATTTGAGAACCACTGAAACACGATTGAGGGAAATTTTCCAGTTGCAAATTCATGCTTATCAGGCAAGTACACTCCGCAGCCACTATACTTAAACTTAAGCATTAATGTATAGCTGTTTGCCACCAGATCACTTTCATATTGTGTGCAAAAAATCACCAACCTTTGCTGGCTGTCGTCATTAAGGGGTTTGCTTGAAGTCAAACAGGTCTGTTGTACTCCCATCTACCACCAGAGGGCGCGAGCACTCTGGTAAAGGAATGGGTGCTGGGAACAGCCTCTCAAAGGAACAGGCTTGCCCGGAGGCAAAACTTAGGCAAAACACCCACCCAATGTGCATTAGGGAAATGTTCTTTCCTTGTGAGCCACTTCGCTTAATGCCTAAGCACCCTCCTCTTAGCCACAGATCATTAATTCCTCCCCTGGGTCGACAGGATATGCCAGTGACTTGAGTGGCCTAACTCAGCACAGGGGGCAGAGTCTCTTGGAAGGGCTTCATATGAATCTTCAATTTATCTCCAGAGGAGATGAAACCAGCAACATATAGATTTGGCAGACTTCTGAATCCTCTTCTCTCCTTTATTAATTACAAATTAGACTCTGGAAGGAAGGGGGCACACCTTTCTTCTATGACAGCAATTTTCCCATGACAGGCCCTTCACGAAGCCTAAGGATGACACAGGTTTCTAATTCACACAGGCAGCCTTTGCTGTGAGCAGATGCATTATTTACTGGCAAAAAAAAAAAAAGAAGAAGAAAGAAAAAAATTTGTTGTCCTCATGGTATCACTTGTACACCCAGGAAACTTCTTCCATAGAACTGCCAACAAAACAGCTGGGAGAAGAACCTCGGTTGCAGTTGGAAGGGGGCTGACTGGGCCAACACACACTCATTGCCTGACCCGAAACCATTACTGCAACTCAGTACAGAAGGGGCTGGGGGGAATCCAGCAGGGGGAGGGTAACCCCTTTACCCCAGTTGCCAAACAGTCCCCCCACCCCTGGATTTTCCTCCTCCCTCCATCCCTGATGGTTCTGGCTTTCCCTTTTGATCTTCTGATTCTTTGTGAGTTGTAGCAGACCAAGTTGCCCCTGGGACCCCAGTTGAGGGGAGCCTGTATTTTTTTAACAATACCCCTACACCTCATCTGTTCCATCCCTTCCCATGCTACCAACTTCTAACTGCAATAGTGACTCTGTGCTTGTCTCTTTAGTTGTGTGTATAAGTGGAGTGTTGTGGAGACAACCCCTCCCTTTTCCCCTGGTCTCAGCCACTCATGGAAGCAGGACCAGTAAGGGATCTTCGATTAAAACACACACACACAAAATAAAAATATACAACAAAACAAGAAGGGAATGGGACAGCCCTGAGATGTGGTTTTTCCGTATCAGAGGAACATTTGGTTCATTCTTACCAGATCTTTAATGTTTATTCCTGGGAATGCTGAGTCATTTCAAATGACGTTTGAAGAGCACTGTAGTCTAGGATAGAGAGAAGTGTGATAGAAAGACAAGGCAAGGTTCTGCCTGTACAGAACTTAGAGCACAGACGGGAAGATGGCAGTAAGCAAGAAGAGGGTACAGTGTGCAGATTACAAAACAAGGGGTCCGTGGGCAGAACCCTTACAGCCCAGGGCTCTAACCTGAGCCAAGGAGAGGCTTCCTCCCTGGGAAGCTAGTGCCTAAGCAGAGATTAAAGAGTAAAAGTTGAGCAGGGAAGAAAAGCAGAGATGGGAGGAGTAGAGGGGCTGAGGAGGGGAAGGGAAGCAGGGTACACGTGGGGTGTGTTCAAGCAAAGGCCTGGAACAGGAGAGTGTGCTGCTCAGGCAGAACTGAGAGGAGAGCCCCACAGAAGTGACCACACGTAGACTTTAGAATCTGACGATGACTTGGCTGCAATTTTCCAAAGTATGATTTACAACCTTTTCTATATGAAAAGTCTGTCTTGAAATCAGACCTGTGACAAGCAGTGACAGCGATGTTGAACGAGAAAGGTGGTTATCTCTGAATGGTCTGCATTCTGAAAATTTCATCTCTCTGGTTCATTAAATTCTTTATCTCATATGTGGAAAGTGAACATCCAACCCCCACCACCTGTCACTCTAATTTATTCATAGAGGCCACAGCTCTTCTAGAATGTTCTTGTAGCAACTCCATGCTGAAGGGAATACTATTTGCCTGATTGAGTTTATAATATATACTGCTTTCAAGGGAAGCCAATGATGTAACAGGCTGCTTTATGGTGCAGTTATTGGCAGTTTTTCAGAGGTCTAAAGCTCAAGTGTCCTCTCCTTAGGAAAAAACGTGTAGAGCTACAGAAACACAGGAACACCAAATCAAAAGGTGTCCTTTACCTATTCTTCTCAGATCTTGCCTTTTATGTTTCTTCCTCCACGTTTAGTTTGGGGGTCTTATTACTATCTCCTTTCATCAAATCAATGACTTTTTTCCCTTCCTTAGATCTCTATGCACATGCTAAAACCTGAAACTTCCTAAGAAATGGTCTAAAATTATTTAACTTTAAAAAATGGCATCACCTACTCAGGCAAAAATATATCAAACAAGTAATTTCTATCCTTCCAATTTAGCATGAGCCATTGTTATTTAAAGAAATTGTGGATTCAGATGGATGTTTCAATAGTGTAGTGCTCCCTTGTAAATGCATGATAAAAAGGAAAAGCAGTATTTAATTCCAAAATATTAACGGGGTACATACGTTTTCATTACATGAATACACTGTATAATGCTGACGTCAAGGCTTTCAGTATATACTGTCATCAGGACAGTGCTCACTGTACTTAAAAAGCATTGTCTGGGGAAGGAGATTGGTGGGAGGTGGGAGGGCAATTGGTGGGATCTCATCTAATGTGTACAATGCAAGGGCATATTTCAAAATAACTAAGAGTAAATTTTAAATGTAAGTGAGGTGATGGTTACGTTCATCAGTTTAAGCATTCCACACTGTGTATCAAATCACCACCTGGTACCCCCTAAATGTATAGTTATCATTTTAATTAAACATTTAATGAGAAAAAAGGTAACTATATTAAAAAGCAGTGTTTTATTATAGTGCTATTACTGATAGCTCTCGTTGGCTGTTCTCTCTTGTGTACATCTAATGTCTAATCCTACCCAGCCAAAACATCTGGGTTGGCCATCCTTGATAAGAGCAAATTCTCCTTCTAGTGAGTTTGAGAAAGACCTGGGACAAGTGTCCCTCAATACTAAGAAAGTGATAAAAGTAATTCCTCAAAGTCTCTGACATGTTCATCATCAATTGTTTTATTATTAAAAATTAACTTTAGAAGAATTAAACTCATCACACATAGCTCTGTCAAAAGCACAATGAGATACAACTTCACATCATACGAAGATGACTATAATAGGACGGAGAGAAACCAGAAACTTTGCACATTGCTGATGGCAATGCAAATCAGTATGGCTGGCATGAAAGACAGTCTGGAGGTCCCCAAAGGCTAAGCCTAGAGTTACCATATGACCCTGCAACTCTACTTGTAGGTATATGGGGTGTCCATAAAGTTTGTGTGCACACTAAATTGCACACAAACTTTATGGCCACGCTGTATATTCAAAAGAACTGAAAACAGGTACTCAAACAAGCATGCATACAGGCACATTGATAGTACTAGTATTTACAACAGTCAAAAGGTGGAAAGTGCAAATGTCCCCAGCAGATGAAAGGCTAACCACAGCCTGGTACACACACAGTGGAGCGTCAGCCATAAAGGGGAAAGACTGACGCAGGCTGCAAGGTGATGGACCTGCAAAGTGACATGCCAAGGGAAAGAGCCCAGTCACAGTAGTTCACATTTGATTCTATTTATATAAAATACACAAATCCATAAATCCATATAGAATCCAGATTGGCAGTTGCTAGGATCTGGGGGTTGGGGAGAGAGGAGAAACCGTTTAATGGGAAAAGGAGTTTACCCAGGGTTGATGGACATGTTCTGGAACTAGCTAGATGGGGGGTTGCAGATTTATTAAATGCCACTGGATTGTTCACTTTAAAATGGTTAATTTTATGATATGTAAATTTCAATTCAATAAATTTATTTTTTAAAAAATAAAAAAATAGGCTTGGTGTTTGTAGTTCTGTGGTTAAGGCGCCAGCCACAGACATTGGAGCTGGGGGGTTCGAACCCAGCCTGGCCTGCTCAAGAACAATGACAACTGCAACAACAACAACAATAAAATAGCCAGGTATCCTGGCAGGCACCTGTAGTTCCAGCTACTTGGGAGGATGAGGCAAGAGAATCACTTAAACCCAAGAGTTTGAGGTTGCTGCGAGCTGTGACGCCGTGGCAGTCTACCGAGGGTGACATATCAAAACTCTGTCTCTAAATAAATAAATAAATAATAAAATAAATAAAAAATAATATGTTGCCTTCGGAAGAACCTCAATATGCATAAAATTTTGCATTGCTGAAAGGAGCCTGCTTAATCAGTTAATTCACACACTTCATTTCTGTAGCTGAGGAAACTACATTCTTAAAAAGTAATATAATTAATTTATAATTTGCCCATGGCCTTTCTCAAAGGTAAGGATAGAGCAGATATCTTCTAGTTTTTTTGCTTTTCCTGTTTGTCAACTTTTATAATAGTAGAAAATATAAGAGAGCTTATTTGCTTGAGCAATCTGTAAATGCTTTTGCTCCTGGAAAATGGTACAGAGAGTAATTTTTAAACATCTTCTCAGACTCAAGAATATAAATTCACCACACATGCATTTGGTACATCCAGAACCTAGCCTGTCAGTGACTAATTCAAGTAAATGATTTTAGTTTTTCACTGCCAGCTACTGCTTACATGATACAGATGTATAGGTAATTCTCTTTGATGTTATTCTCTTTGAGAGACCATCTATTGTCATTTGGTTTTAGAAAGTCTTGGGATCTAGGTATCTTTAACATGATGGTATTTGTATGTGGGGATTTTAGGAGATAAGTAGGTGATGAGGGTGATGTACATAATAAGATTAGTGCCCTAACAGTTAGAGATGTGAGAGAGATGATTTCTCTCTCCCAATATGAACACGGGGTCAGAAGGTGGCTGTCTGCAAATCAGGAAGTGAGCCCTCATCAAGAACCTGACCATACCAGCTCCCTGATTTTGGATTATCAGCCACTAAAACTATAAGACATAATGTTTTATTGTTAAAGCCATCCAGGTTATGGTATTTTTTCTTATAGCAGTTACTACTATGACATGCTTTTTGATAGTTTTAGAAAAGAGAAAAGTTGTTTTCTCAGACATCTTATGATGAATCTTTAGGAGACACTACATAATGTTTTTATCAGCTATCCCTAGAGAAAATATATTCTTGCCTCTTGAAGAGTCAAAATAGTAGAAAAAGGAACAGAAAAGTTCTTTGCATCTTAGCTGTCTTCACAATAAAAAACCAAATTCTTCTAAGGAGAACAAGGAGCCCAAGCTTTACCTTTCTTTCTTAACCATTGCTAAATACATGACATTTCTTAAGCATGCTCTTCACAGAAGACATTTTCTTACCATCTATTTCTGCAATGTACACCAGAAGAGAGCACCTGCTTTCAACATTTGGGACCACTTCAGCTGGTTTTGCAACAAAAACCTCAATGTAGGGTCAAACTCTTGCAATAACGCAGTCTGGGACACAGTGAATGTGGCTGCAACATGGAATACATTGAGAGGAAACAAACAATTCTAGAATGTGGCCTCACATAAAATGTCCATTTTTCCACAAGCAAAATCCTGTGAAAAGAAACTAAGAACAATTTCAGTAGCTGAAAATAATCCACAAACATTCTTCTTCGCTCTTTTACAAGTGACAAGGTGTACAGAGAGAAGGGTTTTTGCCCTGCATGACAACAAAGCAAGCCATTTCCAATTTAGTCTGTAAGAAAGCAAATATTCAGTAAACATTCAGTAAATATTCATTGAGCACTGTATTAGTTTTCTAGGGTTGCCATAGCAAAATACCAGTGTAGGTGGCTTAAACAATGGAAATGTACCTTCTCATCGTTCTGGGGGCTAGAAGGCTGATCAGGTGTTGGCAGAGCTGGTTTCTCCCAAGGTATCTCTCTGGCTTACAGCAGGCAGTCTTCTCCATGTGTCTTTGCACGGTCTTCCTTCTATGTATGCCTGTCCTAATTCCTAATTGTCAGGACCCAGTCACACTGAATTAGTGTCTGCTCTCGTGGCCTTCCTCTACCTTAATTACATCTTTTAAAACCCCCATCTCCAAATATAGTCCTATTCTGAAGTTCTAGGAGTTGGTTAATTCCCTCAGAATTTGGGGAGGGAGAGATAATTTGGCTCTGACAAGTATATGTTTGGTGCTGGGCACTGTGTAAAAACAAACCAGCAGTAACAATCAAAAAAAGCTCAGGCTTAATTGGTGCGTTTTTCTACAGACACATGAATCTGAAAACAATAAAGAACTATCTTCGTCTTAGGAGGTAACAGAGTAATAAGTGGGGCTCTGGACATTTAAAAGAGGAAGTTGTAAAGAGGTCTTCCAAAGGAAATTTACCCAAAACACGGGCGGTCACACACACACACACACACACACACACGTATATACTGGCGTGTGGCCCCAGGCTGGCTGGAGTGGGCTCTAGTCTGCTCCTCAATGATATGGCCTCCTTTCTTCTGTTGGCTCTTTTATTTATTTATTTGTTTTTTCAGACAGAGTCTCACTTTGTCACCCTTGGTAGAGTGTGGTGGAGGCATAGCTCACAGCAACCTCAAACTCTTGGGCTGAAGATCCTCTTGCCTCAGCCTCCTGAGGAGCTGGACCTACAGGCACCTGCCACAATGCTCAGCTATTTTTAGAGATGATCTCGCTCTGGCTCAGGCTGGTCTCCAACGTGTGCGCTCCGGCAATCCACTGGCCTTGGCCTCTCACTGGCTGGCCTTCTTCTGTTGGTTCTTCTTTCAGACACTCCCTTAGGGGCTCAATCTGCTGAAAGCTTTGGTCACTGGTTTGCTGCCTCCAAGAGTCAAGAAACTCCTTCTGGGAAGGCAGGTTTATACTTGGCAATAAACTACATGCCCTTCAAAAACAACCTTTCAAACTTTACCTAAGGTTTTCCCTCCCTGTAAGGAAATGAAAGTGCCAGAAGTGTAGCTCTCTCCTGAAGGAGATACAATGTACCTTTTTAGTGAAAAATGAGTTCTCTTCTAATTTGCTATTCAGAAGGGATTTAATTGGTTTTGTATACTCACAGCTTCTCTTTCTATTCTCTCTGGAAATCTAAGAAGCCAAATATTCTTGGCTCTGCACAGTCTTTTCTACCTCTAGGCACCATTCAGTGGCTGTAGTTTTTTCAATCAAACAACTATCATTTTACATCCTCATGGTATATTATTGTATATTTCAATTCCATACAGAGGATATCATTTACTTTCAACTATTCATTGTCCTAACAGTTACTTGAATAAAGTATATAGTCTTTTCCTTTGATCAAGTATATCAGAATATTATGGTGTCTTTAAGGGCTAAGAAATCGAGGATCACACCACTCAGGAAAGAGTGGGTTGTCTGTGGAGCTGGCCTTGCAGAATTAACCTGCCTGCCCTCAGCTAGTGGTGCCAGTAAACTAAAGTTTCCACGCACCATGCAAGCCAAGCACTACTTCCGAGGTCGGAGACCTGAACTTTCTAAGGCTACAAATTGCTCTAAAACAGAAGCAAGCCAATGAGCTGCCCATAGCAAGTTCTTCATGAATGAGAACTGGAACAGAAATTGGGGGCCATGATACCAATATTGAGGAACAGACAAGTGGGGAGGAATGTGAACCCATTCAAGCACAGACCACAGAGAATACTGATCCTCAGAATACAGAAGTGGATGTTTATGCATGCAACCAGGAGCTCTTTAGGCAACTCAGATATGATGCTGGGAGGAAAGCAAAGTCTTCGAAAGCTGAGGCTGGCGTCCGAGACATCAGACAGAGAGAGGGATGGATAGGGTTAGTTTATCCAGTCAGGGAGAAAGCTAGAGATCCAGGCAGAGATCCAGGAGATCTTGCAGATGAAGAAAACTTAAAACTTGAAAGAGAAGAGCTAGACTAAAGTAAGAAGACCCATAAAGTGAGGAAGAGATTAAGAAGTGATCTGGAGGCTGTTGTTCAAGGAAGGGCAGCCAGATCAGAATTTCCTGGAGAAATTTCTGCCAAGATTAAGGTTGTGCCTGGAGAACCTGTCTTCTGTGTTTTGAAGAATATTTACATATTCTCAAGGTCCTGAGCAATATCACTGCCATTCTGCCCTCCTTATATTTACAGCTAAATTCTCTCCATCCTCAGGTTTTTCCTACCAATTCAACTTGCCAGCAGACTTCCTAAGTCTCTTACTGCTTCTGTTTAACCTGTTATCTTTGGATCCAGGCAAATGCTTGTATCATCAAGATGCCAGCCACAAAGGCCATTCCAAGTCTTGATGATACCACAACGTTGTATTTATGCCACCTGGTTTAGTTTCAAACTTATTTTATTCCTATTCTCCGTGTGTTAACTTATACACAGATACCTTTAATTACAAGTGTTCTTTCCAAATTCTTTTTCTATGCGTTCTTTTTGGCTATGCATTATCAGTTCTTTCCTGTGCCTCATTTCTTCTCCCCGACAGTCCTGCTGACTTTCTCGGTGACAAGCTTTATACTTTTATCTGAGTCTTTTTACATTCCTCTCTCCAGCTTCTCTGCTGTTAAGTCTTCTAATTCAAACTAATGAATGGTCTGCTACCTGAGGCCTCCCGAAACCTGATCCCTCCGGGGAAGCCTGGTGCAACTACACTGTGATTCACTGGGATTTGGTGACACTGAAAACAGCGTGAGCTCTTCTAACTTCAGCCATGTTTCTTCTCACAAAAAGAAACTGCTCAGCTTCTACCCCAGGAAAAGGCTGCAGAAATGTGTGGAGATTACACATGCTTAGCATTTCTTGTTCAGAATTACATTTTATAATACATTTATAAAATATAGCAAAATGTCTAAAGCTCTAAAAATGCATGCAGAGACCTCTATGAATACCAGACACATTGTTTGCAGCACAATTTATTATCTGGCCACAGTATCTGGGTACATTATTAGAGATGGATTTAATACCATATAACCTCTCTTGACACAGAGCAACCCTCCCCTCCCAGAAAAAAACTTCAAAATGTGCAAGAGCAATAAATATCAAACTTTCTGATCTAAAATATATAAATATAAAATATCAGTCATTTCTGGAAACATCTTAAGAAACTCCGGCAAACACATGTCCAAGGGCAGGTGTCTTGGGTGTGGATGGTGCTTGCATCTGGAACATATCACCTCAGATCCAACACAATTATTTTTATGTCTTTTACCACCACATGTTTGCAGATCTAGGGAAGAAAAAATTGGGTTTTACATCATAATA
This sequence comes from Arctocebus calabarensis, assembly GCA_963573935.1. Classification (NCBI taxonomy): domain Eukaryota; kingdom Metazoa; phylum Chordata; class Mammalia; order Primates; family Lorisidae; genus Arctocebus; species Arctocebus calabarensis. The sequence continues at coordinate 20,754 of CAUYON010188139.1, forward strand.
CTTCACATACAATTTTCTTTAGGGAGGGAGTATAGGTTTCCTGATTTAAAACTGTTTGTAAGTTTTAATTTCCAGTCAGAACAAATAACAATCACATTCATTCTTCAACAACGAGAAAATATTTATACAGGTTGCCAAGTAACTTTTCTTTTAAATAAATTCTAACTTCAAACAAATGTTTCTCTGATGTTACAGGCGCAGAATCTCTAAACAAAGTTAGAAAGAAAAATGCAGGCAAGTAACATTTCTTTTGAACTATACAAAGCTATTCAAGAAGTCTATGTTTTCATGGAATTGTTATGAAAACATTAATCTAGCCATATCAAGCAGAGAAAGTTCATGCAACATTTAATAGTTTCTCTAATAATTGTTGGCTAATTTGGACTCTGAAGAAAACCTTTGTTAAGCATCAAATAGATACATAATAGAAAGATAACTTGGTACAACATCAACTCTGCTACAGAAATATTGACATTTCCTTGTAAATAAAATGAAAAGAAATACATTTAATGTCTAAATTTCTTAAACACAAAGATTGTTTAATAGTTGACATAAAACTCTAAACTAAGCAGTCTAGTGTTTTATCCATCCTACATCAGACTGCTACTATTTTTCTCCTTGAAAGAAAGGTAACGGGGCAGCAAAGCATAAATATCCAAAAAAGTAACCGACTCAATGTACTCACACTGAACAGCCTGGGCTCCTTGGTGTGTGGGTGAAAGCCCTTCTTTTTACAAGCGGAAACTTCCAGCATCCCAGCATTGGTGAGCCTGAAGATGCCAGTGCTAAATGTGAGGGTGAAAAAACATTATAGAAAGTAAGGATCATTTGTGCTTTCCAGATGCTTCATCTGAGTGGCACAAGTATACATATTTCTCAAAGGGGATGGAGAAACCACAAACTGGGAGTTCCATGGTGATTTTTTTTTTAAAACCAATCCTAAGACTGGCAAGGAGGAGAGAAATCATAACGGAGATAAGGCCAATGAGTTGTTGAGCCCCATGGGGAGGCCAAGGCTGCACAGGAGGGGTCCACGTGAGGAAACAGCACAGGGCAGATATTCCCAATTCTTCTAATCATGTTAACTGTTTCCATAACAGCAACAGTGAATATTTATTACATGCTTGCTGTGGCATCAGGCAGCATGCTGAGCACTTTGCATCCACTATTACTGAATCTCACCTTCACATCAGCCCACGATGGACAGGAAGTAGGGATGAAGAAGCTGGGCTCTCAGGGGCCAGGCATCCCGCCAAACACACCACTTGGGGGTAGTGCTGGGGTCCCCATATAAATAAATGTGTTTGGTTCCTATGCTTGTAACTACTCTACAGTAAGCATTGTCTCCCCAAACTAGAAAGGTTTTATGAGAAATTACAGCTGGAAAATGTCTTCAATAGTACAAAATACAGAAGAACTAAGATCTCCAAAGGTAAACTGGGATAACACCCCTTTTCAATATTATCCACTTTAAGGTCACTGTAATTGAAGAAAGAAAATCAGTAACTGTTCCACTGAAAGGACTTCAAAAGTTAGAGAGCAAGAAGGCTGTGTTAAACAGTTCGATGAACATATTTCAGATTGTATATGAAGTTAGCACGTTGTGCCCCATGATTGCACCAGTGTACACAATTATGATTTGATAAAAATTAAAATAAATAAATGTTTATTTACTACCATGGCTTTTAATATCAGTTCATGTAGAATATTAACACATTTATAACTACTATACAATTGTTGCTAAATAAAATATCTAATAACAACTCAGGTTTCAATTAACAAAAATAAAATAAAACAAAAATAAAATGAGCTTATTAGACAGCATCCACATGTGTCTTGGTCATTTGTTGTACTATGGAACTACATTATCTACTAATATTCATACAGAATGGAAAAAAAACTTAAATGGAAAGTACAAAATCATAAAAATTCTAGAAGAAAATATAGCAAAATATCTTCAAGATGTCAGCCTAAGGAAAGAATTTATAACTAAGACCACAAAGACAATTACAGCAACAACAAAAATAAATAAATAATTGGGACTTGATTACATTAAAGAGCTTCTGCACAGCTAGAGCTATAATCCAACAGAACAAACAGACAACCTAGGGAATGGGAGACATTATTCATGAACGATGCATCTGATAAAGGGCTAATATTTATAATCTAAAAAAATCAAGTAAATTAACAATAAAAAAACAAGTAAACCCATTAAAAAGTGGGCAAAAGACATGAAGAGAAGCTTTTCAAAGGAAAATAGATAAATGCCAACAAACATGAAAAAAATGCTCAATGTGTCATATCATCAGGGAAATGCAAATTAAAAGCATAATGATTATTATCTTATCCCTATCAGAATGGCTATTATTAAAAAATCAAAAAATTAATAAATGCTGGCATGGATAGAGATAAAGGAACACTTATACCCTGTTGGTGGGACTGCAAATTAATACAACCTCTACAGTAAATAGTAGGACTTCTCGAAGAACTACAAGTAGAGTTACCATCCAGTCCAGCAACCCAACTACTGAGTATCTTCCCAAAGGAAATGAAGTCATTGTATTTAAAAAAAAAAAAAAAAAGGACGCTTGCACTCGAATATTTATTGTAGCACAATTTATAATTGCAAAGATGTGGAATCAACCCAAGTGCCCATCAATTCATAAATGGATTTTAAAAATATGGTTTACATATGCTACGGAGTATAGCTTAGCCATAAAAAGGAATGAATTAAGGTCTTTTGCAGGAATTTGGATGGAACTGGAGCTCACTCAGTGAAGTATTACTCTCTAATAACTTGGAATTGACTGATGAGCACATATGGGCACAAAAGGAAATAAAAATTAATGGAAAACAAAAAGAGGGAAGGGGTATAGAAGGGGAAAATTCTTCCTACTTGATATAATGAACACTATTCTGGTGAGGAGCACACTTATAGCCCCAACTAAAGCATTATAAAAGCTATCCTCATACCAAAGTATATGTAATCCCTTAATATTTTGAAACTAAAATAATTTAAATATGAAAAATATAAGGTTTAGTTTAAGTGGTGGTGATATAGAAGTTAAAAAAAAGTTTTAACTTTTATAATACAATTGCACATATTTATAAGGATCATAACTGAAAGAGAAGAGTGAGCAAAATTTTAAATTATAATTACGGTTACATATTCCAGATGATTACTGTAAACATACCCCATTACTAAATATAGTCATATATACTTCATGGTATTTTCTCTATTTCTACTATAGGAATAAAATCTGAACTTTAGTTATACCAACTGAAGAATGGCCAGGTTCATAAATTTGGAAAGGAGAGCTTTATTTCTTATTAAAGATTGTAGCCTACAGGGTGAACATACTGACAGGGCGGGAAGCAGCCTCCAGCCAGAAGCTGGGAACTGTACTTCCAGGGAGAGTGAATGGGAACAGGAATTTATGGCCAACAGAGCATCTGAAAATACTTATTTAACATATTTAACAAACTATAGGAGGAATCTTGACTATTTATGAAAAGGAAAACATGGGCATGCACAAGTGAGCTTCAAAATACTTTACAGAATCAATGTTCAGAAAATGTAAGTGTTAGCATGACTGGAGAATGAGTTTTTAGCCTTCTCTTGTCAAAAGATAAAGCAGAGGATATGGAAACCCAAACTGCATGTGCTCTGTAGAATGATCAGAATGACTTCCTGGTCAGAGGTCCCTCATCAGGAAGGAGTGTTGGTCACTTTCAATCTCAAAATCCCAAAATTCCAGGAGCACCATTAGGAGTCTGATTGAATTATGGGAGAAACAAGTCTGTCTAAAGGCTGGCTCTGTTTAATCCTTTGGAGAAAAAGCCTAATGACATTTATCAAGGAAGAGTGTAATGGAATCTGCCTGACTTCCCACACTGACACGGCCAGGACTTCAGTTGTAGAGTTTCTCTGATTGCTTTTGCCTTAAAGCCCTTCTGTTTAGTCATTTGAGGATGGTGTGCTAGGATTTTATTTTTCGTTCTCAGCAATTACTAAAATCAATATTAACAATTATATTATTTTCTACTCAAGTATAAATTAGTATTTCATAGACATATTTATGCAATTTATCATAAGTGAATTCTCATTATATTTATTCACTTTAAAACTATTTACATAATTTACTTTTTAAATATATTTTAATAATATGTTAGAAGATAATAATCTTACATCTATAAAATAGTGAAGAGTTTAGGCAAATACATGAGAAAATAAATATCATACTAAAATTAAAATTTGTTCTGAAATGTAGCACCATTATGAAAAAAACTGAAATCGGATTTCAATATATTGTGCATTGCTCTCGCATTTATGAATGAATTTAATGATGAAAAATAGAAAATTCTGAATAATACATCCAAAGAAATACTATAAGAATATAGATTAATCAACAAGGAAAGCAGACCACTGGAGACTCACAAGTAATGTATAATAGATATTTAAAAGGCATTCATAACCAGTTATATAAGAAGAGAAAACTATTTAAATAAGGCATTCATTACTTGGCCATTAGAGCCAGAGAGGAAAGCATTTCAGTTGAAGTTTGAAAAAAGACAAATAGAAATATGGTAACATAATATATGATAAAAACTTGAGACTATGTTAGTAATCATAAATATAAAATATTACCTTTTGGTTTATATGAAATTCAGACTGCACAAGTAGGAAAAGCCTCTTAGAGTTTCAGAATACTATCAAAAACACTATTAAATATCTAACTGTAAACTCAGATTATGTCTCCCAAATAAAAATTTTAAATCATTTACATACTGGTAAACTTACTTCACTTTCCAGGAAGGCTAAGTTTTTTTCCTATAGATACTATTGTCAATACATCCAGTGCTAAGGAAAAAGTTATTAAACAAATTGCACAGAAGTTTGACATGGTGGGAAGAAATTCCAGTCTGAAGATGCTGGCATGCTGAAGATGTAGCCTT
>CAUYON010188141.1:0-15475 GCA_963573935.1 Arctocebus calabarensis
TGAGCAATTTCTTCAGGGGTTGTCACAGGTTTAGACTGCTTCTTCAGTTCAGCAATGACAGCATCAACAGCTAACATCACACCTCTCCTGATTTCCACTGGATTAGCACCTTTGCTAATCTTTTCGAAGTCTTCCTTGGCAATAGACCGTGCCAACACAGTGGCAGTGGTGGTACCATCCCCAGCCTCTTCATTTGTGTTATTGGCAACATCTTGAACAAGTTTAGCTCCAATATTTTTATATTTATCCTTTAAGTCAATTGACTTTGCAACAATCACACTATCTTTTGTTACTTTGGGACTTCCCCAACTCTGTTCAATAATCACTGTTCTTCCCTTTGGCCCCATTGTAACGGCTACAGCATCGGCTAAAAGGTCTACACCTTGAAGCATTAAGGCTTGGACATCTGCATCAAATTTTACATCTTTGGCATAGGCCCGAGTGAGATGGGGAGCCAGTGCCCTGGACACTGGTCTTATCTAGTGAAGAACTGTGGGTAATGGAAGCATTTCTGCGGGGCGGCTGCAGGGCGTGCGTGCGGCATGGCAGGTTGTCAGCGGCAAGTCTCTTCTCCCATTTTGAAGGTTGTCTATTTGTTTTGTTGATTGTGTCCTTAGCTGTGCAGAGCTTTTTACCTCAATAAGGTCCCATTTATTTATTTTTGTTGTTGTTGCAATTGCCAAAGTGGTCTTCTTCACAAATTCTTTCTCCAGGCTGAGAATATTAATAGTTTTTTCCCACACATTTTTCTAGAATATTTATTGTTTGTGTCTTAGATTTAAATATTTCATCTAGCATGAATTAATTTTTTGCGAGTGGTAATAGGTATGGGCCCAATTTCACTCCTTTACATGTGGCTAACCAGTTCTCCTAGCACCATTTATTAAATAGTGTATGCTACACTAGTCTTTTCCTCAGTGTATGCTATAGTTTATCGAAGATCAGTACTAATATAAGGTGGGTTTCATCTGTAGCATCTTTGTTCTGTTCCATAGATGTATACCTCTATTTTTATGCCAATACCATGCCTTTTTGGTCACTAGAAACATAGAACCTGAGGTCTGATAATGTGATGCCTCCTGATTTGTTTTTATTTCATAGAATTGTGTTGGCTAGTTGGTTTTTTTTCTGGGTCTATATGAAATGAAGAACTAGTTTTTCAAGTTCTTCAAAGAATGTCAGTCCATATTCTTACACTACACCCTCTTTTGTTCCTGTAATAGCTTCAGTGCAATGACAATGAGCTATATTGAGCTGCCATTGATGTGATTCGTGTTCTCTTAAGATAATTCTCAAGACCCCATATTTATTCATGTCTTCAGGATATCTGGGCCCTGATGTTGGATATCTCAGACATTTCCATCCCTGAGAACACTGAACTGACAGGATGACAACTGCTAGAGCCTCAATGGATGCTTCCTTCTTGGGGGTTATATATTTTTTAAATAAACATTCAATTTTAGAACAGTTTTCAATGTACAGAAAAATCACAAATATAGTTCCTGGAGTCTCCATCCACTCCACACCCAGTTTCTCCTATTATAAACATTGTATATATGTGTGGTGCATTTGTTACAATCAATAAACCAATATTCATAGAGCATATAAACTAATGTCCACAGTTTGTTTAGATTTCCTCAGTTTCTACTGTCCTTTTTTTGTTTGGGGCTCCATCTGCGACACCATATTACATTCAGTTGGCTCTTCTTACGCTCCTCTTAGTTGTAGAAATTTCTCAGACTTTCCTTGTTTTTGTTGACCTGGATAGTTTTGAGGAGTGCTGGGCAGGTATTTTGCAGGATGTCTCCCTGTTCAAATCAGGGTGATGTTTTTATCATTAGACGGGGATGACACGTTCTTGGGAAGAAGGCCACAAAGATAAAGTGAAATTCTCATCCCATAGTCTGAAGGGAACCCACATCAACACGACTCCCACTGTGGACGTGGACTGTGACCACCTGCCAGGTCACATTGCAGAAGTTGTTTTTCTTGGCCCTTCACTCTTGGCCCAAGGAGTGACTCTCAGCGAGGGCAGAAGTCATCTCCAGGAGGGTCAGTGCTGTCTCACAGAGCACCCCAGGCAAGTCACCTCCGTTTCACTTTCAGAAAGACCTGGCTCCATCTGACAGCTCTCTTTTGGCGAGTCTCCATTAGAAAGTAGTAGTGGGAACTCAGAGGATTCCTGATCAACCAGCTTAGTTCCCTTGCACTTTGCGCAGGGAATGGGAAACTTCTAGGACTAGGGACAGTTTCAGGGACACAGAGGAAGCATACTAATTAAAACCAAGTTTTCTTTTCTTTAGCAGTAGGAAGAGCCATCTCCAAAGCACTAAAATTTGCATTAATAAATATTTTTTTAAAAAGAACATACTTCCTTTCCCATTGGTGAAAAAGGCCCAAGGAGTCTTTGAGCCTTTGCCACTTTGCAAGTCACCTTTGACATATGCAAGGTAACTCCCCATCGCGGACACTGCGGTGCTCTTCCACAGCTTCTCCAGCTTTTGTCCACCCTCAGCCGTGCACTAGACAATCCCCTCAGCTGCAGACCACTGCTGCCTCTCCCTGGGTCCTCACCCGCATCCCCCTTCTCTGCAGTGCCAGGGCTGTCAGCCAATCCTTCCTCTTCTGACAACCACAGACAGGTTCACCTCTTTAGTCCTCCACTCCCCCTGCCTCCCCGCCTCCTCTTGCCCAGGCTGCCTTGGTCCAGCTTCAGTGACTTCTCCCTCAGCAGAGCCACCTCCAGCCACCGTCTTGGCCTCTCCTCTCTCTACATGGCTATTTGAAAGAGTGACCGCCAATGATCTGACCCAATGACTTGTCCATGCTCGTCTCTACATTTCTTACCTCTCAGGTCCACCCAGACCAAGCCATTTTCAGTTTCTTTTTTTTTTTTGAGACAGAACCTCAAGCTGTCACCCTGGATAGGTGCTGTGGCATCACTGCTCACAGCGACCTCCAATTCCTGGGCTTAAGCAGGTCTCCTGCCTCCGCCTCCCAAGTAGCTGGGACTACAGGCGCCCGCCACAACGCCCGGCCATTTTTTGGTTGCAGCCGTCATTGTTGTTTGGTGGGCCTGGGCTGGATTCGAACCCGCCAGCTCAGGTGTAGGTGGCTGGCACCTTAGCCCGCTGAGCCACAGGCTCCGAGCCCATTTTCAGTTTCTTGAAGGTGTCGGCTCTCTCTTCCTTCTGGATTCCTGAACCAGCCTTCTCCCCTGCCTGAAACAGTCTCCATATGCTGCCTTGCACCCTGTGCCACTGCCTGGCACACTGCCATGCTTTCTGTCTCACATCACGGCAGACCCAGCTTTCAAAGCACTTCCCCCAAGAAGCCTTCCTGGATTCCCCGAAGCCAAAATTGGGCCTCTTGGTGTCCTCCCAGAGGACCTTGTGCATTCCTGTTTCAGCACTTACGTCAAGGTGCTAAACCCACTTGTTCATGTCTCCTGTTTACCTCCCATTGGTTGATAATAAGCTCCTTGCAGGGGCGGAGGGCACCTTGCTCATTGCTATATTCCTCAAAGATACTGGACTTTACAGACAGCCGGAGCTCAATAAATTATTGTTGAATGAAAAGAGTTTATAACAGCTGCTTTTCCCTTGAACATAAGCTCTTGAATGCCTACTTTTGTTACACTTCCATCACCCACACCCCGAACCCTTCTCTCTGCTTTCTGTGTCAGCTACCTGTGAAACGCTCTTCCGGAGAACTCCCTGAGTGCAGCATCCAGCGGTCCCTTCTCCGTCCTGGCCTGCTCGACCTCCCTGAAGCCTGCACTGCACTCACCCAGGTTTCTCTTCCTTTGCTTTTAAAATAGTATGCGGTCCTGGTTCTCTCTCTTGTGTGCCTTCTGTTTCTCAGAATCCTTCACTCTCTTCCCTTCCTTCCCCTCTGCAGTCCTGAGTCACCCTGCCATTTTCTCCCTTGTGCTGGCTTCTCTTGGTTCCTTATTTCTGTGCACGGCATCAACATCCTCTGTGACATGGAGGCTGGAGATCACAGCCGTACCTACCCCTTCCCTCTCCACCATGAAGGCTTCTGATTGGGAGCAATTGCGTCTAGTAAATTCTGCCTACAAGGGTCACTCCAGGCCTCTCATCCTTGCTCTCGCTCAGGCCCTCCTCCGATTGTCATCACTTCCTCTGAATGATCCCACCCTGGCCCCACTCCAGCGTCTCCCATGTAACTTTTCTTTCACTGTTCAGATCATGACACAGCATTGTTCAAAAATGCCAACCTGCTGCCTGGTGCCTCTGGAATAAAGCCCAAACCTCTAAGGAAGAGGTGAAGGCCCTCCTCAATCTAGTGACCAACCTTTCCAGCCTTATGCGCTACTCGTGACCACTTCCTGTGCTTACGCCATTTCCTGCCTGCCTACCTACTTCTGCTTCCTCCCCGACCGTCCCTCTCTACCATTCATTTCTTCACAGAGAAGTCTTACCGAGTCTTACTTCTGCCTGTGCATGTCTCTTTTCCATGCAGTCTTCCCTGGTCTCTTGCCTTGGTGCTCTCATCTAGCCTGAAATCCCCATGCTTTGTCACCTTCACGAATAAATCCCAACATTTCAGGGGCTCAACCTATTTCTCACTCACGTCACAGTCTGGCATGTGCTGAGAAGCTCTCCTCGGCAGCTCTTCTCCAGTGGTGACTCAGGGATCCCAGCAGCTTCCATCAATCAGCTCTGTCATGTCAATCTTGTCTGCTTCCAGGGCTGAGAGGAGAGGGGGAGGCCTGGAAGCACAGCCACTCTCACCAGCCTCAAGACAGGAACGACCCGTCCCATTCGTCTTCCCATCAGCAAGAGCTCAATCATAGGGCTCCAAATCAGCTATAGGGGCAGCAGGAAAATGTAGGAAAGCACACGGACAGTTGTCAGCACTGCTGCACAAGGGCTTCTCTGGCCAGGTCACCAGCTGTCTAGATTGCCTGGGATTGTCCAGGTTTTAGCACTATAAAGTCCCACGTCCCAGGAAGACCACCTCTTCCTGAGGAAACTACATAGATTGGACACCCTATCCCCAATCCTTTGGTTGCACCTCTGCATGTCCCAGTTGTCTATGATTCCACATCATCTAGATCCGGATCATGGGTTTCCTGGGAGCAGGGACTGGATGATATATTTCTTCCCAGGCCATGAAGATTGTGTACACTACATAGATAACCATAAATGTGGTAGAAGTTTTAAATGTCATTTTGTTTTTTGGTTACATGAATAGTATTATTTTTTTTTTTGGCTACAAGAATAATATTTGGTTACATGAGAAGAACAGGTGAGCAAAGGGAGAGAAAACACTTTTTAAATCACCTTAATTACTTCCCCTCCTTAGAAATTACCATTTAGTTTTTGGAGTGTATATGCATACACATATATACACAAATGAACAAAGCCACGTGTGTGTGTGTATAAAATATATGTGAATTGTAAAAAAAAGAAACTGGATCATATTTCACAGGCTGTTCTGCAAGTTCCTTTTCTCATTGAGCAATATATCTCATAAATATAAATGTTGGCTCGGCGCCTGTGGCTCAATGGGCTAAGGCGCCAGCCACGTACACCTGAGCTGGCAGGTTTGAATCCAGCCCCTGGGCCCACCAAACAACAATGATGGCTGCAACCAAAAAGTGGCCGGGCGTTGTGGCGGGCACCTGTAGTCCCAGCTACTTGGGAGGCGGAGGCAGGAGACTCGCTTGAGCCCAGGAATTGGAGGTTGCTGTGAGCTGTGATGCCACAGCACTCTATCCAGGGGGACAGCTTGAGGCTCTGTCTCAAAAATATATATATATATCTCATAAATGTTTATGGCATTAAATTGAAAATAATATAATTACATGACTTTCATTTATTGGGCCCAAACTGTAATATACCTGGGAATGTTGGGGGTGATTAGCAGCTATATCATGTTCTATAACTTGGCATGCTAATCCTTTGTATAATTGACTGGTTGTGTTTCCTTTTTTGAAGAAAATGCAAGTAATATAAATTGTTCCAGAACATAGCAAAAGATGGGCAGCCGCCCAGTTCATTACATAAAACAAACAAGACCTTGGCACCCATAAGGATTAAGGTATCATTTAGAAAAGAAAGAAAGAAAAACTACAGACCCAGCTCACTTAGAAATATTGATCTTAAATGAAATATAAGAAGATATTGAATTGAATATAAGAAGCTATTGAATAAATTAATAATGATATTACTACTAATAATGCAAGCTAACACTTCCAGCCATCCTTCTATGTGCCACCCGCTGGTTTGAGTGCTTTAGAGCCACTGTGAGGTACCAACTACCAAAACCGAGGTACAGAGAGAGTGAGTAACTTGTCCAAGGTCATATATGTATTACTAGAAGCTATATACAAAGATGCATAGGGCTTTTATTCCAGCAATAGATGGACAAAGGAAGTCTACTAATACCAAATCTACCAATACCAGTAAGTTTGTCTAGGAAAACAAGATCATCTTGATAGACAAAGTAGGCATTCAAGAAAAGACAATGCCTCTCTCTCTCTTTTATTTTTTTACAATCCAATGTTACTTTATTTTATTGTTTTTATTAAATCATAGCTGTGTACATTGATGTATTTATGGGGTTCAGTGTACTGATTTGATATACAATGCGAAACGCTTACATTGAACTGATCAACATAGGAGCAGAGAAGCATACCAAATAGCGTATGCTTCAAACCAATGCATTTTTCTGTTAAAAATCAGGTTCAAAGCATGAACTCCTCACTACTGCCTACTAGCAACCAAAACATAAATCACCTAAGAATATTTTACAGGGCATATGAGAGTTTCTCTTTTCTACACAATGAATACCTGTCTGTTCATTATATGAAAATTAGTGGCAGAGCAGTCTAGAAAATGAAAAGAATAAAAACCCCCAATAAGCCTCTGCTCTGAGATACCTCCTCAACACTACTATCGCCTACATTTTTTCCTTACTGAATTAGGATTATACATTTATACTACTTTGAAACTTGTTTTTTTTCTTCAGCTAAACATATATGATGAATCCCTTGTCATTACAGACTGTGTTGCAGGTGAATTTTCATAGCTGCATAATATTCCATGGAGAGTATGTGTCATGATTTAACTTCCAGTTGGACACTCAGGAGCTTTCCATTTTTTTGGTAAGTATAAATAATAGTGCAATTAATATCCTGTCCTTAAATTCACTTTCACAGCTCTGATGTTTCACTTAGGTTAAATTCTTAGGGAAGAATCCCCAGATTTTCACTGTACAGTGCCAGATTACCTTCCTAGAATATGTGCAGTAATTTATACTTCTGCCGGTAACACAGGGCGTTATTTCCCCACACCACCATCTCCCACTCCAGGTAACCCTTCTTGGCCAATGGTTGCCTGGAGGGGCCATTCTGCCACTTCTGCAATTAACTGTGAATTGAAAATATTCAGGGAAAAACTCTGATTAAAAAAATAACCATCAAAGGCTTGGCACCTGTGGCTCAAGCGGCTAAGGCGCCAGCCACATACGCCTGAGCTGGCGGGTTCGAATCCTGCCTGGCCCTGCCAAACAACAGTGATGGCTGCAACCAAACAATAGCTGGGCATTGTGGTGGGTGCCTATAGATTCAGCTACTTGGGAGGCAGAGGCAGGAGACTTGCTTGAGCCCAGGAGTTGGAGTTTGCTGTGAGCTCTGATGCCACGGCACTCTATCTACCCAGGGCGACCGCTTGAGGCTCTGTCTCAAATAAATAAATAAATAACAATCAAAAAGACAATTCAAGAATCTTCATAGGTATGACCAAAAAAAGCCAGTTCAGTATAACAATTTACATAGCATTTACATTGTATTAGGTATTATAAGTAATCTGGAGATGATTTAAAGTATATGAAGGGATGTGTGTAAGTTATGTGCAAATAACACGTCATTTTATATAAGGGACTTGAGTATCTGCAGATTTGGGTATCTGCGGGGGTACCAGAACCAATCCCCCCACAGAGCCTGAGGGCCGACTGTAATTCAAATGAGATGTGTGTGTGACATACATGGAGAAACGACAAAACATTTTACTAAGAGTTTTGATTATTTTGAACAAATGGAAAGATGCATCATGCTCTTGAATGGAGAAATACATAATATGAAGCTGTCACTTCTTCCAAAACGACATTCTCCCAGGGGTGATGCAGTGAGACTTGATCTCAAAAAAAAAAAAAAAAAAAAAAAAAGATTAACAAATTTAATGGCCAACAGGAATTTTCTTTCTTTTTTTTTTTGAGACAGTGTCACTAGGTCACCCTTGGTAGAGTGTCTTGGTGTCACAGCTCACAGCAATCTCAAACTCTTGGGCTTAAGCGATTCTCTTGCCTCAGCCTCCCAAGTAGCTGTGTCTACAGGCTCCCGCCACAACGCCTGGCTAATTTTTTGTTGCAATTGTCATAGTCGATTAGCTGTCCCTGGCTGGTTTCCAACCCAACAGCCTCGGTGCACGAGGCTGGAGCCGAGCTAGAAATTTTCTTAAGAATTTGTTGAAATGCTTCTAAAAGGTATCTGGAAGAATGAGCAAAATAAAATACCAGCAAAATGTTCTAAAAGGGAAAAGTAAAGAGAGGGGACACCTCCATCAAATTTTATAAAAGCAATACAATAATAGCGATAGCAACATTCATGCAAACCCCAGCACACTCCCTTCTACAGTGTGGCAAGCTCTTCTTCCACCCTCCTTTAGCACTGGGGAAAAGGGTCTTTCCACCAGCAGATCAAACCCTGTAGAATGTAAGGGTATAGCAACCACTTCATTCTGCAATTTTAATTAAATGAGAGCAGAGATAGATCCAAATATAACTTTGTTGTTTTCCACAAGGCCTTGCTTTCCATGGGGAGGCGCTCCCCCCCCCCCCCCGGTAGTAATCAGAAACACTATCACTGGGCTTAATTGACTATACTTAAAGGTTTATTAAATAAGATAACATCAGCTATGTTTGGTTTGTATCATGCTTTTAACTTTTTAAAGAATGTCCTAGCATACAAACTGAGTGCACAGAGAGGCCCAGGACACATGACTATAGCTGCAAAGGACAGCCTTGAAACTCCGAGAATCTTTGTGCACACAGGAGAGGGTGTGGTGTGGGTGTGGGTAGCAGAGTGGCCGTGTTGGCCGTGTTAGATTTGCTGATCTAAAGAGAGAAAAATGGAGATGTTTGTGCCCTAAACTCAGAGCTTAAAAACACCAGGGATTAGACTCTGCCTGGCTGCTCTTGATTAAAATGTGGTCTAAGAACACACGGTCAGTCTATAAAAACACAAGTTCATTTCCTAAAACCCATCAGGGGAGCAATTTCCCACGTAATGGTATTTTTTAGAGGTTTTCATTTAAGGAATAATTTGAAAGAAGGACACCAACAACACATAATGTATTTAGAGAGAGGGAGACACACACATACACTCACACACACTCACACACGTGCTCACAGACAGCAAAGCTAAGCCACTTGGCATTGACACCCAAGCCCTCTGAGTTCAAAGCAAGAGCCACCTCAGCATCTCCACCATTTGAAGAGGACCTAGGCTTTTTCCTTTGAAGTGTTTCCTTTGAAGGCCAAGGTAAAGGGGCCTTGTTGACTCAGAAATTGCTAATCTGTAGAAGGCTATGGCCTCTGCTCCATCACACATTTGTAATGTTCACATGAGGTTAACAAAACAAAGGATTTTCCCTGTCATGTGTGAGCTGAGGCAAGGCTTTCTTCTCCACTTGTCCCTGTCACAGGAACATTTCCTCAAGATAAAGTGGGACCCAGGCTAAGGAGGAACCCAGCAGGGTCTGAAACCAGTTACTGAGTTCAGTTCCAGTTTCTTGGATCTCTCTCTTAATCCAGTCGGAGCTGGTGCCCTGCCATTGGCTGCTCTCTGCCAAGATTATGCAGACTGGACTTAAGAGTTAGAAGACTGGGTCCAAAATCCCTACTGTTCCTTATTAAGCAGGGCCATCTCTGGAAAAGTCTCCTCACAGTCATTCTTCTCAACCTGCCTAGACTAATTCCTGCTGAAGAATGTCTTAAAAAAATTCAAACCATTAAAAAACCCAGCATTTTTCATGGAAGTTTTTAAGGGTAAAAAGCAGAAGTTGGCAAGACTCCATGCTGAATTCTAAGAGACAGATGACACACAGGAGAAATTCCATCCCTGGGATAGACTGAGCCTGGGCAGAATTCTGCTAGTGAGAGTAAGTGAGTAGCAAATAGTAGTGTGTCTAGCAGGCTTCCTTATCTTCAAAACAATGCAACATGCTTCCCTGGAATATTTGTCCCGGGTGTGTCATTTCGTTTGGTATCTCTAGTCCCTAGCATGGGCCTAGGCACATCCTATTAGTTGAATTTAGCTAATTAGGAAATGCAATATGTTCTCTCCACACTCACCCCTACCCCCACCCACACAAATGTTTACCCTAAATTGTGAATATACTAAAAATGATGTGTATCCCAATTGACTTTAAATCCATCTGGAGAAAATGGATTGTCTGGAAGACTGAAAAAACCTGGAAATAGTAGGTAACTATAAGAAACTTTGATCAACTATTGTTTTGTTTTGGGGTTTTTTTTTTTGCAGTTTTTGGCTGGGGCTGGGTTTGAACTCCGGCATATGGGGTTGGCGCCCTACTCCTTTGAGCCACAGGCAACACCCTCCTCAAATATTTTGTTTTTGAGATTGATGTAGGTAGCACAGCCACAACCCATCCCCTCGCTGAGGAGGTCATTCGTGGGATTTGGAATGGATGTTGCATATGGCAGCCACCAAATGGCCTGCCGCAGAGCCCATGGGGTCACATGTTTGGATAAATTCCCTCCAGCCCCCTCTGTTGTTTATCTCTAGTTCTAATTCAAGGAGCTTTCCCCATCTCACTTTTCTTTTTTTCCTCCAACAAATACCACCCAGAAGGCTAGGACATCAACACAGATTGTGTAAGATGGGTGGAGATAGACCATATCGTTTAAAAAGACAGAAGAACAGGTGTGATTGGGGCTAAGAAAACGATTTTGGCTCCCCCAAGTTAGGATTTTATATGTAAACACAAAAGATAAATACATATTATATACACAGATATGCCCATATACAAATCTATCTCTGTATCTTTCGTCTCTCTATTTATCTCATCTGCCCATATGCTCCTGTAGCTGGGGCTATTGGTATAGGGTGTGTAAATTGCATTTTTACAGCTACTTTAGTGCTGGGGCAAAAGGAACCAGTTTTCTCCATATTTATAGCATACCGTACCTTTCTAAAGCACTAAGTTCACTGAATCTTCCTTATGACCCTGTTAGGTAGGGAGGGTGAAAATCATTCTCCCCATGTGATGGGAAGTTAATGTGCCCAACTCATTTTGGAAGGTCGACCCATTCCTCACCCAGGAATTGCACCGGCCCCTAAGCCAGACTGGATGCTCTTCCCAGCCCCTTGGTGGTCTGGATTGTAGAGGAGGGTCAAAAATGCCCTTTGTCCCATTCCTCCAGATGTTCTCCTAAGTGGCCACAGGCTGTCACCCTGCAGCTTTTCAGGCCATCATGTGAATGAAGACCCCTATGTGGCTACTCTGAAGGGATCTGTCAGGAGAAGGTTGCTGAAACCCAAGTGTGGCCACTGGGTATGCCAGTGATGTGTCCACCATTTGGTCACCTCAAGAGATGTTGGTTCAGCTGTTTGTGGAGGGATGGGAATGATATCTGGGGATACAAGGCCTGATGATTGTGATTAATTGGGAAGACTGAGGTGGAACAGTTTTGTAGGAGATAGATGGGCTGATGTCTTAGGGAGCAGCAAGGCCCAACCAAGAATTCTGTTGATAATAAACAGTTATTAAACTTTTGGCATTTAAAAGAAGTGTTTGAAACGATGGCTCTATGTTCAATTCCCTTTCAGCTCATTTTCTACATTGCCAGCAGAAGCAAACCAGACATTGTGTATGTGATCTTGATTAGAATCCTTCAAAGGGGTGGAATGTTAACAGGACTTTTCTTTAGGCAGTAGAACACTGGAAGATTTTTTTACCCCCTTCTTCCTTCTACTTTTCTATTTTCTTTTTTTCATATTGTCTACACAAACAAGTGTTCTTTTTCAAAAAACTTGAAGTATGTTTTTAAAGAAATCCTTTTATATATTTCTTTGCCCTCAAAATTAAGTGTGTATTTCTCCCCGATGACAAGACCTCCCCATCCCTGGTTCCTGTCTTCCCACTGAGTGTGTGTGTGCTAATGAGCTGTCTGTGCACCCGAGGCTGGGTGAACTGCTCCCCATCTCCTTGTTCTCTCCAGAACCTCCCCTTTGTGCCTTTGACCATGTGCTCTGCCTAGAGGGCCTCTGGCTCCTTTGTCTCCCTGAATAACACCTTTCTCATCCTTCAAGACTCAGCCCAAGGATCATCTCTTAATTGGCACCTCTAACCCTCCTGGCAGGTGCTCCCATAGTCAACAAACACACAATCCTGAACAGTTGTTAGAATTTCGTTCTGATAATACTCATACGAAGAGCAAAAACGAAAATGTGAGCATTTCAAAGATTCAGAGTGTCTTGTGGAATACATAATAATCACTAAGTTTGATTTCCTGCTAAAGCATTGGCTCGTAATACGACTTCCTAAAAAAGTAAATTGATAGTTATTATAATGATGATAATCTATTATACTTACATGGGGTTTAAAGTTGACAAAATACCTTCCTAACTATACTGTATTTGATTGTACAGCCAAAGCTCTGAGGCATGCGTGGTACAAACTGTACTACCCGGTTTGGACACCGAACTGTTTTGGAGATAAGGACGCCAGGGTTTAGAGAGGTAAGGTGACTTGCTCAGAGTCCCACTTTTAACTAGCGCAAGAGCCAGGGTGAAGCCCACTCTAAATCCTTTGCTCCGGTGTTATATCAAAGGGCTTTACCATAAGCTACAGTGTTGGAAGATACCGTAACATATACTGAGTCGAAAACCCTCCTAGGATTTGAAACACCTCAGCTCTTCCTCCACACTGTTCCTCTCCCCAGTGTACACGTCTTGTCACCCAGCTCCTGCCACCATACCCAGGGAGCATGCTACACCCTCTCCCCCCCCTTTTTTTTTTAGCAACTTTGCTAAATCACAACTCTTACTATTGTATTCTTCATGCCAACTATTGTGCTGGGTATTTTACAAACTAAAAAAACAACCCTCTGTGATAGCTAGTACTTTTTCTACTTTACAGGGGAAGACTCTGAGATCCAGAAAACGTTCAGTATCTCATTTATGGTCATACAGCAAGGTAAAAACAATCACACCCAGTTTGTTGGACTTACACTGTATTATATTTAGCCCCAGTCAGACTTCCTGTGCTTGGTAAACCCGGACTTTACTTCTTGGTGCCCCTCAGAAGTAGTATAAAGCTGGGGTCCCCAACTGGGCCGCACAGCGGGAGGTGAGCGGCTGGCAAGTGAGTGAAGCTTCGTCCGTATTTACAGCGGCTCCCCCGTCCCCCACGTCACTACCTGAGCTCAGCCTCCCGTCGGACCAGAGGTGGCGTTAGATTCTCATGAGGCGCGAAGCCTAGATGGTTTGCACGCGCAGTGCCCGGGGGGGTTTGTGCTCCTGTGAGGATCTAATGCCTGACCATCTGGGGGGAGCTGAGGGGATGGCGAGAGCACTGGGGCGGGCCTGCAAACGCAGACTATCCTTAGCAGGGACGTTTGGCGGCCGAGAGACCGTAATCAATCAGTTGCTTACAGATTCATATCAAAACCCCCACCCCCACCCCCACCTTGTCTGTGGAAACACTGTCTTCCGTGTAACCAGTCCCGATGCCAAAAAGGCTGGGGACGGCTGATGTAAAGTCTCTTCTGTACGAGAGTAATTTTGACAAAGCACCTACTTTGTTTTCTTAGAATCTCATCTGAGGCCAGTTATTACCAGCCCCTCCATCTTTTTAAATCACATGGTTTCAAATCCCCTCTCTGGCACTCCTGTTGCTCTCTTTGCAACTTTTTCTTTTTGGAGACAAAGTCTCACTATGTCGCCCTTGGTAGAGTGCGGTGGCGTCACAGCTCAGAGCAACCTTTAACTTCCCGGCTTAAGTGATTTTCTTGCCTGGGCTTCCTGAGTAGCTGGGACTACAGGTGCCCACCACAATGCCTGGCTATTTTTTTGTAGTGGTTGTCATTGTTGTTTAGCAGGCCCAGGCTGGAGTTGAACCCACCAGCCCTGGTGTATGTGGCTGGCGGTATAACCACTGCGCTAGGGCGCTGAGCCACAATTTTTTTTTTTTTAAAGAGACAGGTCTAACTAGTTGCCCAGGCTGGGGCCCAGTGGCTATTCATACACATAACCATGGTGCACTATAGCCTTGACAACTCCCCTGCTTCAGGCTCATGAATAAATGGGACAATGGACACGTGCCACGGTGCCCAGTGCTCTCCTCTGCATTTTTGCCAGTTTGTCTATATATTTATGAAAATATGGCACTCAAAATGATATGTAATGCTTCAGGCGTGGTTGGATGAGCGCTATAAAGAACAAGACTAAATTTGAGTTAATCCATAGTAATAAAACCTCTGCCGACTTTGCAAGCTGTAGTTCCTTCATCCTCACCTTGAGCAACAGGTATTTTTGGACCCCAATAAGGACTTCCCACTTTACCCTAGAAAAGTTCATTTTATGTTTGCCCCACTTTGGGCCTGTCAGCATCTGCTTGGTGAGAACCGGTTTCTACTATTTACCATATTTGCTTCTCGAGTTGTTTGTAATCTGCAATTTTTTTTTGTATGTTTATATTAGATGTTACTTTAAAACAAAAACAAAACTTTTCCTAATTTGACTTTTGAATATTAAATCAATCCTGTGTCCCTGGGATGAAACCTACTTGATCATGATGTATAACTTTTTTGATGATAAGCTGTAATCTATTGGCCAAGATTTTGTTGAGAATTTTTGCATCAATATTCATTAGTAAAATTGGTCTAAAGTTCTCCTTTTTAGTTGGTTCTTTACCTGGTTTTGGTATTAGGGTGATGTTTGCTTCATAGAACTTATTGGGAAAGATTCCTTCCTCCTCAATTTTTTGGAATAATTTCTTTAGTATAGGAATAAGCTCTTCTTTGAAAGTTTTTATTTTATTTATTTTATTTTATTTTTTTAGCTTTATACTTTTTTTTATAATTTTATTGAATCATAATTCTGTACATTGGTGCAATCATAGGGCACGATTCATATACATTGAGAAATGTTTTGATCGTACTGTTACAGATAGCCTTCATGGCATTTTCTTGATCACTATATAAAGACATTGATACTCTACCTTTAATAAGTTTCCCCAGTACCCTGCTAAGATGCACCATAGGTGTGTTCCCACCAATTGCCCTCCCTCCACCCATCCTCCCCCCTCCCCTCCCCTCCCTTTCCCTTTTCCCTGTATTCCTATGCTATAATTGGGTTTTAGCCTTCATATGAAAGCTATAAATTAGCTTCATATTAGGGCTGAGTACATTGGATACTTTT
>CAUYON010188142.1:0-19719 GCA_963573935.1 Arctocebus calabarensis
CTCAGTTCACCCCAGCAGTGTTGATGTGCATTTTTCGACCTTTTCTTTTGGCTCAGATCCAAGCCATCAGCTTTCTTGCTGTGTTTCTGTCCTTTAACTCTCCTTCTGGATGGGAACCTCTGCAGAAAGGTGGCTACAGATCAACATCTTGGCTCCTCCCCCGTCATCGACTTTTAATCTCCTAAAGCAAAGTAATTTTCAACCCAGGATCCTGTATCCAGCTAACCTGAGTTTCATTTACAATGGAGAAATTAAATACTTTAATGATATCCACATGTTGAAGAAAGCAATAGCTAAACCAGCTCTCCCGGATATTTTTAGACCTATTCTCCATAACGACCAGTGTAATCCTCCACCACAAAAGTAAACACACTCAGAAACTTTTGATCAAATTCCAAATTCCACAGTCGCAAGAGGATTCAAAATGGCCGCTAGTCTTTCAAAAGGCTTCTGAATATTCTCAATTAACGTGAATGGGTTAAATTGTTCTCTAAAGAGGCAAAGGTTGACTGACTGGATACAAAAACTCAGGCCAGATATCTACTGCATACAAGAATCTCATCATCCCTTAAAAGATATAGACTTAAGGTGAAGGGATGGTAATTTATATTCCAGGCAAAAGGAAAGCAGAAAAAAGCAGGTGTTGCAATCCTTTTAGCAGATATAATAGGCTTTAAACCAACCAAAATAAGAAAGGACAAGGATGGACACTTCATAATTATTAAAGGTACTACTCAATATGATGAGATTTCAATTATTAAAATTTATGCACCCAACCAGAATGCGCCTCAATTTATAAGAGAAACTCTAAAAGACATGAGCAACCTCCAGCTCCATAGCAGTTGGAGATTTTAACACCCTTTTAGCAGTGTTGAATAGACCTTCCAAAAAGAAGCTAAGCAAAGAAATTTTAGATTTAAACATTCAACATCTGAATTTAACAGACATTTACAGAACATTTCATCCCAACAAAACTGAATACACATTCTTCTCATCAGACAATGAAACATACTCCAAAATCAATCTCATTCTAGGCCTCAAGTCTAATGTCAGCAAATATAAAAAAATAGAAATTATTCCTTGCATCATCTCAGACCATCATGGAATAAAAGTTGAACTCAATCACAACAAGAATCTGCATATAAAAACATGGAAGCTAAATAACCTTATGCTGAAGGATATTTGGTTCATAGACAAGATAAGAAGGAAATTAACAAATTTTTGGAAAAAAATGACAATGAAGACATGAATTATTAGAACCTCTGGGATAATGCAAAGGCAGTCCTAAGACGGAAATTTATACAACTGCAAGCCTTCCACATCTTAAGCAACTGGAGAAGGAAGAACATTCCAAACCCAAACCAAGCAGAAGAAAATAATCAAATATAGAGCAAAATTAAATGAAATTGAAAACAAAAGAATTATACACAGTTCAATTAAATTAAAAAGTTGGTTTTCTGAAAATGTCAATAAAATAGATAAACCTTTGGCTAACCTAACCAGGAAAACAAGAGTAAAATCTCTAATTTCATCAATCAGAAATGGTAAAGATGAAATAACTGACCCCTCAGAAATTTAAAAAATCCTTAACTAATATTACAAGCAATTTTACTCTCAGAAATATGAAATTCTGAAGGAAATTCACCCTTACTTGGAAGCATGCCACCTACGAAGACTTAGTCAGAACGAATTGAAAATGTTGAACAGGCCTATATAAAGTTCTGAAATAGCATCAACCATACAAAATCTCTCCAAAAAGAAAAGCCTGGGACCAGATGGCTTCAGGACAGAATTCTACCAAACCTTGAAAGAACAATTAGTACCTCTACAAGTAACCTCTTCCAAAATATAGAAAAAGAAGGAATACTACCCAACACATTCTATGAAGCAAACATCACCTTGATCCCTAAACCAGGAAAAGACCCAACAAGAAAAGAAAATTATAGACCAATATCACGAATGAATATTGATGCAAAAATATTCAACAAGATCCAAACAAGCAGAATCCAACAACACATCAAACAAATTACACACCATAACAAAGTGGGCTTTATCCCAGGGTCTCAAGGCTAGTTCAATATACGTTAATCTATAAATTTAATTCAGTACATAAACAAATTAAAAAATAAAGACCATATGATTCTATCGATTGATGAAGAAAAAGCTTTTGACAATATCCGGCATCCCTTCATGATCAGAACACTTAAAAAAATTGGTATAGAAGGGACATTTCTTAAACTAATAGAGGCCATCTACAGCAAACCCACAGCCGATATCAGATTGAATGGAGTTAAATTGAAATCATTTACAGTTAGATAGGGAACCAGGCAAGGTTGCCCATTGTCTCCATTGCTCTTCAATATTGTAATGGAAGTTTTAGCCATTGCAATTAGGGAAGAAAAGGCAATCAAGTGTATCCACATAGAGTCAAACTTTCACTCTTTGCAGATGATATGATTGTATATTTGGAAAACATCAGGGATTCTACTACAAAACTTTTAGACATGATCAAGGAATACAGCGATGTCTTAGGCTACAAAATCAACACTCATAAATCTGTAGCCTTTATATATACCAGTAGTAGTCAAGCCAAAAAAACAGTCAAGGACTCTATTCCTTTCACATTAGTGCCAAGGAAGATGAAATATTTGGGAGTTTACCTAACAAAGGACGTGAAAGATCTCTATAAAGAGAATTACTAAACTTAAAGAAAAGAAATAGCTGAAAATGTTAACAAATGGAAAAACATACCTTGCTCATGTCTGGGAAGAATAAACATTGTTTAAATGTCTATACTACCCAAAGCATTATATAATTTTCATGCTATTCCTATTAAAGCGCCATTGTCATATTTTAAAGATCTCAAAAATATAATACTTCATTTTATATGGAATCAGAAAAAGCTTCAAACTCAGAAATAAAAACAAAGTAGGAGGAATCACATTACCAGACCTGAGACTGTACTATAAATTGATAGTGATCAAAACAGCATGGTACTGGCCAAAAAACAGATAGGTAGATTTTTAGAACAGAATAGAGAACCAAGAGATATATCCAGCCACTTACTGTTACTTGATCATTTACAAGCCAATTAAAAATATTCAGTGGGGAAAAGAGTCCCTATTGAACAAATGGTGCTGGGTGAACTGGCTAGTGACTTGTAGAAGACTGAAATTGAACCCACACCTTTCACCATTAACTAAGATGGATTCTCACTGGATTGAAGATTTAAGCTTAAGATATGAAACTATAAAAATTCTAGAAGAAATTGCAGGGAAATCTCTTGAAGGAATCAGCTTCGGTGATTATTTTATGAGGATGACTCCCCAGGCAATTGAAGCAGTATCAAAAATACACTATTGGGTCCTTATCAAACTAAAAACCTTCTGCACAGTCAAGAACATAGTAAGTATAGCAAGCAGACCGCCCTCAGAATGGGAGAAAATACTTGCAGTTTATACCTCAGACAAAGGTTTAATAACCAGAATCCACAAAGAACTCAAATGTATTAGGAAGAAATTAACAAGTGATCTTAGGATGGGCAAAGGACGTGAAAAGAAACTCCTCTAAAGAAGACAGATGCACGGCCTACAGACACATGAAAAAATGCTCACTGTTCTTAATCATCAGAAAAATGCAAATCAAAACTACTTTGAGATATCACGTAAGTCCAGTCAGATTTGCCCACATAACAAAATCCCAAAACCAGAGATGGTGTTGTGGATGTGGAGAAGAGGGAACACTTCTACACTGCTGGTGGGAATGCACATTAATATGTTTCTTTTGGAAGGATCTTTTGGAGAATACTTAGAGATCTAAAAATAGACCTACCATTTGATCCTATAATTCCTTTACTCGGTATATACCCAGAAGGCCAAAAATCACATTATAACAAAGACATCTGTAGCAGAATGTTCATTGCAGCCCATTTCATAACTGCTAAGTCATGGAAGAAGCTCAAGTGCCCATTGACCTACAAATGGATTAATAAATTGTGGTACATGTATACCATTGAATGTTATGCAGCCTTAAAGAAAGATGGAGACTTTACCTCTTTCATATTTACATGGATGTGGCTGAACCATATTCTTCTTAGCATAGTATCTGAAGATGGAAGTAAAAGCATCCAATGCACTCAGCCCTACTATGAAGGTAATTTATAGCTTTCATATGAAGTTTATAACCCAACTATAGCACAAGAATATGGGGAAAAGGGCAAAGGAGGGGATGTGAGGGGTGAGGTTGGGGTGAAAGGAGGGTAATTGGTGGGACCACACCTACGGTGTATCTTAGAAGAGTACGGGCGATCCTTACTAAATGCAGAATACAAATGACTTCATACAATAACTAACAAAATGTCATGAAGGCTATGTTAATTAGTTTGAAGAAAATAGTTCAGATTGTACATGAAAGCAGCACATTGTACCCTTGATTACCCTAATGTACACAGCTATGATTTAATAGTAAAAACAAGTAAAAAATAAAATAATAAAATAAAAGAGAAAGGAAATATTCATCAGTGATATTAGTCTATATTTTTCTTTTCCTTTTGGGTCTTTTCCTGGTTTAGGGATCAAGGTGATGTTTGCTTCATAGAATATGTTGGGTAGTATTTATTCTTTTTTAATATTTTGGTAAAGGTTGAGTAATATACATATTAATTCCTCCTTAAATGTTTGGTAGAAATCTGACCTGAAGCCATCTGGTCCCAGACTTTTCTTCATAGGGAGATTTTGGATAGTTGATAGTTGATGCTATTTCAGAACTTGATATAGGCCTGTTCAACATTTCCTCTTCATTCTGGCTAAGTCTTGTAAGGTGGCATGCCTCCAAGTATGGGTCAAGTTCCTTCAGATTTTCATATTTCGGAAAATAAATTTTTTTCTATTATTCATTAAGGATCTTTTGGATTTCTTAGGAGTCTGTTGTTATTTCATCATTACCATTTCTGATTGATGAAATTATAGATTTTATGCTTTTTTTCCTGTATAGGTTAGCGAACAATTTTATTGACCTTTTCAAAAAACCAACTTTTGGTTGGTTTTGACAATTTTATTGACCTTTTCAAAAAACCAACTTTTTGATTTATTGACCTGTTGTAATTCTTTGTTTTCAATTTCATTTAATTTTGCTCTAATTTTGGTTATGTTTTTCCTTCTTCTGGGCTTGCGATTGGAATGTTCTTCCTATTCCAGTTACTTCATATGTCCTGTTAAGTTGTTAACTTCCTTTCTTACCATTCTCTTGAGGAAGGCTTGCAGTGCTATAAATTTCCCTGTTAGAACTTCCTTTACTTTATGGCAGAGGTTCTGATAATTCATGTCTTCATTGTTGTTTTGTTAGAAAAATTTGGTAATTTCCTTCTTAATCTCATGTATGACCCATCTATCTTTCAGCATAAGGTTAGTTAGCTTACATGTTTTTGTATGAGTATGTAGATTCCTGTTGTTATCAGTTCAACCTTTATTCCTTAAAAGGCCAAGATGATTCAAGGAATAATTTCTATTCTTTTAAATTTGCTGAGGTTAGACCTGTGACCTAAGCTGGGAGCGATTTTGGAGTATGTTCCATGGGCTGATGAGAAGAATGTGTATTCAGTTTTGTTAGGATGAAATGTTCTGTAGAAATTTCTTTGCTTAGCTTCTTATTGGAGGATCTATCCAACACTGCTAAAGGGTTGTGAAAATCTCCAACTACTATGGAGATGGAGGAAATCAAGTTGCCCATGTCTTTTAGATTTTCTCTTATAAATTGAGGTGGATTTTGGTTGGGTGCATAAATATTAATAATTGAAATCTTATAATATTGAGTATTACCCTTAACAAATAAGAAGTGTCCGTCCTTATACTTCGTTACTTTTTTTTGGTTTAAAGCCTATTGTATCTGCCAATAAAATTGCAACACCTGCCTTATTCTGATTTCCATTTGCCTGAATCATATATGCCTATCTCTTCATCCTGAGTCTATATTTATCTTTTAAGGTATGATGAGATTCTTGTGTGCAACAGATATCTGGCCTGAGTCTTCATATCCAGTCATCCAAACTGTGCCTCTACAGAGTGCAATTTAAGCCATTCATATTAATTGAGAATATTGATAATCCTGGTAGAATTTTGGTTATCAATTTTTTCCAAAAGTTCAGTGGACATTTTTAATCCTTTGCCACTGTGGAACTTGGAATTTGATCAAAAGTTTCTGATTGAGTTTACTCTTGTGGTGGAATATTGTGCAGGCCTTATGGAGGATAGGTGTGAGAATATCCTGGAGATTTGGTTTAGTTGTTGCAAATTTCTTCAACATGTGGATGTCATTAAAGTATTTACTTTCTCCATCATAAATTAAACTCAGTTTAGTTGGATATAGGATCCTGGCTTGAAAGTTATTTTTGTTTTAGGAGATTAAAAGTCAATAACCACCCGCTTCTATCTTGGAAGGTTTCAGCAAAGAGATCTGTAGTCATTCCAATATTTTTCCCCTTGTAGGTTATGGTTATCTTTCATCTGGCTGATTTCAGAATTTTCTCCTTCATATTAACTTTAGTGAAGTTAATTATAATGTGCCTGGGGGATTTCTTATTCAGGTTGAGTCGTGCTGAGGTTTTGAAACTGTCTGCTATCTCAATTTCAGAATCTCTGGGCGTATTTGGAAAGTTCTCTTTCATAATTTCATGAAGAAGAGCCTTTGTGCCTTTCAAAGCCACTTCGTCACCTTCCGGGATCCCTATAAGACGAATATTGGCTTCCTTCAAATTATCCCAGAGCTCTCTGAGAGAATGATCCAAATTTGCTCTCCACTTCTCTTCCTCTTTGAGGGTCTAGGAGAATATGAAAGCTTTGTCTCCAATGTCAGAAATCCTTTCTTCTGCCTGCTCCCTTCTGTTACTGAGGGATTCTACTGTATTTCTCAGATCTTCGAGGGCTGCAACTTCTTGCCTCAATGTGTCAAAATCTTTGGTCATTTTGTCATTGAATTAGTTGAATTCTTGAGTCGAGTTTTCAAATGGTCCTTGAATTTCTAATTCCAACTTTACCTCTATTCTATTGATCTTATTTGCAATCCAAATTCTGAATTTGATTTGTGACATCTGAGCCATCTGTTTATGAATGGAATCTTCAGGTGTTTCTGCCAAATTGTTCCTTGAGGGTGGTTGATCTACTCTAGTTATTATCTTACCAGAGTTTTTCCACTGAATCCGCCCCAGGATTATTTTGCACCATTCGGATAGATCAGCAGATAAGGAGAATTTGGTTTGGGGGCTCCAGGTGTAGTGACTGGCCAGTCTTTTGCCCCAAAGCTGGGACTGGTTCTTGTATCTTTTCCCCTAGAGCTTTGCCAAGGTCTCATACAGTGCTACGGCCTGAGAAATTGGGGACCTTCTTCGTGTGGTGGGACTAAGTGGCTCTGTCTTATTTTCAGCTGGTCTCTGTCTTACCCTCGTGAATCAGATACTCTGGGTTGAAATCTCAGCTGTGGAGAAATACCAGCAATTAAGTCTCCCCACCCCCACAGGCAACAATTAGAAAAGCAAAATCAAGCCTTCCCACAACCACATACCCAGGTTACCACTTTGGACAGTCCTTGGGTGATTGCCCCAGTTCAAGAGGTCCAAATCAATTGTCCCAGTCAGCACCAGTCTCAGGTGGAGAGTTCAAAAGGTCTCTGGCAACTAGATAGCAAGGGTCTGTTGGCAGCTCAAGTATGCCTCATTCTGGTGCACTATGAGTCAGAAGAACCCACCCAGAAAATAAATTATTCTGGGAAGGTTGATGCCTCCTTCTCCACATTGCACCTCTGTCACACCCCATCACTGGTAACCCTGCAGGGCTGTGATCCAGTTTGCTCCAATGAGCAGATGCTCCAGGGGTTTGTGCCTGCCTGAGGCAGAGGGAGATCTGTCTCCTCAGCCAGGCTACCACTCTCTGCCTCTATCTGGCAGGGGG
Organism: Arctocebus calabarensis; assembly: GCA_963573935.1. Lineage (NCBI taxonomy): Eukaryota > Metazoa > Chordata > Mammalia > Primates > Lorisidae > Arctocebus > Arctocebus calabarensis. The sequence continues at coordinate 7,941 of CAUYON010188142.1, forward strand.
AGGTGAGGCCTGACAAGCTCAGGTGATTAATGGGGTCTGGGGTGGTTCACTCAGTTCCAGCCCTGCCCCTCGTTGATGTTGAACAGGACAACTTTGAAGAATTTGTTTCTGTCCCAGCTATATTCCTCTGCAGAGCAGATGCTGTTTGAGCAACTTAGCCCCGTCTGTGCTGCTGCCCAGTTTTGGTTGCAGTTTGTGTTAGGGCAGACACGGTCAGAACTCACACTTAGCAATGAGTTCCAGCCTCTGCCTGCTAGCCTTTGTTTCAGTTATGATCCCCTGAGGGCTGGGTCAGCCCCACTCTGAGAGTCTGCCATCTGTGTACACGAGTATTGTAGTCCCCATGCCCCGCCCAGGCTGGTACCACCTCAGGCATACCCTGTACTCTCAGGGCCTGTGTTTCCATCCCAGATCTGTTCCACCAGTGGATGCCACTGGAGAAGATGCCCGGCTTCCTCTGGTTGCCCAGAGAGACTGGGATTGTCCTTTCAAAATATCCCCAGGTGTGTGAGCCCTATTGTTCCTGCTGCTGTGGCTGCTGCTCTGTGCCTCCAGGCACTACCTATCCTGTACTGTTCCATGCCAGAGAATCAGCACAGATCAGCAACAGCCCATGACCCATTCACACCCCTAAAGGAAATGCCCAAGAATCTGGACTCCATGGGGGACAGGCTTCCAGACCTTAGGTTGAGAGAGGTGGGGAGTGCTGGGAGTTCAAAACTGCAGGTAGAGAATACATACATTTTTATATGGCTTTATGCCTGGTAGGAGAGTGCCATGGCACCTAGCAGGGGATGGAGGTATGGTTTTTAGAGGGTCTCTCCCACGGGATAAAATTGAAGGATATTTGAACTCTGCTTGTTTGTTTGTATGGAGTATACTGTGAGCCTTTCTCATGGGGGAGGAGACTCTCATCCACTTGGCGATAGATTTTGTACCTTTGGTTTTTATCCTTTGGGCTGCAGCTTGCCTCATGCTGGGATTCTGAAACTGTCTGCTGTCTGAATTTCAGAATCTCTCCCCATGTTTGGAACATTCTCCTCTATTATCTCTTGGAGTACAGCATCTGCATCTTTCAAAGTAACCTCTTCTCCTTCAGTGTTTCCTATAAGGCGAATGTTTGCTCTTTTGGAGTGGTCCCACAATTCTCTCAGGGAATGGTCCATTTTTGCTCTCCACTTCTCTTCCTCTTTGAGCATTTCGGCACATTCAAAAGCTTTATCTTCAATGTCAGAGGTCCTTTCTTCTGCCTATTCCATTCTGTTCCTGAGGAATTCTACTGTATTTTTCAGATCTTTGAGGGCTGCAATTTCTTGCCTCAATGTATCAAATTCTTTGGTGTTTTTGTCTTTGAATTCATTGAATTATTGAGACAACTTTTGAAATTCTAATTACATCTTTACCTCCATTCTGCTGATTTTATTAGTCATCCAAATTCTGAACTCAATTTCTGACACCTCAGTCATTTGTTTATGAAATGGATGGTTTTTATGTCTTTTCTGTCACTTCTTGGGAGAGTTGATCTACTCTAATTATTCATGTTGGCAGAGTTTTTCTGCTGATTCTGCCCCTTGACCATTTTTCACCATTTGGGTAGATGAGCAGTTAAGGTGAAATTAGATTGGTGGCTCCTCGAGTTGTGATTAACCAGCCCTTTGCCAAGGATCTGGGACTGGTGGCTGTAGTTTTTTCCCCTACAGCTTTGTAAAGAACCCATACCTTATTACATTCTAAGGCTCTGGGAACCTGCTTGGTGTGGTGGGGTTAGGTGGCTCTGTCTTGTATTCAGCTGGTCTTATTCGATCCTAGTGGATCGGTGACTCTGGGTTGAAGTCTGTCCTGTAGAGAAATACAAGCTATTTATGCAACTGGGAAAATGTGTATTGTAATGCTCTAACTCCATTTTGTATGTAGAACCAGACTTCCTCCAATTTGCTAAGGACTTTGCTAAGTACTTTCAACACTCCCCCTTTTAAGCTCAGCTGAAAGCTGCAGAGTTCAGTAACAACTGTGAAATCCTGTGAAACCACAGCTCCCCCTTGTAAGCACTCCCCTTACCCTATATATGTAACCTTGCAGGTGTTGGCTTTTATTACCTTGGCATGTTGGTTTTTATGAAACTTGGCTTGCATTAAGGATTCTCCCCCCCTAGTGAAAGCACCTTGTAAAAAGGTTATACCCCTTATTCTGGTGATTGAGAGACTTTGTGGTGTGAGATTACTCTTGACTGCTTGCCGATAAAGGTCCCCTGCTTAATTTGGACACAGTGTGCTGGTGTTTCTCTATTTCACTAGCTTTGGTTATAACATTTGGAAGCCCCAGCAAAATTGCTAGCTTGAGGGTTGACCTCCCTGTGTATGGAGAAGGCAGGAATTATATGGGATCTGCTGCCTGAGACATTCCAGGGCCCTGTAATTCCCTGAACTCCTCCTGAGGGTTTCAGAGGGACTTCTGCCAACTCCTCACTCAAATTTAGGTCCTCCAGCTTACTCTCGAGAGGTAAGAGTCTGTGGTGTTTGTTTGAATTTGTTTTTGTTCAGAAGGGCCCTTAGTGTCCTCCAAAGGAAGGCCAATGGACAGGAGCCTCAGGGGTTGGCCCTGACCTGTCAGAGACAATAGAAAACTACTGCCATTGGGACGCTGTTTTGCTTTGGTCTTTTGGCCTTGGGGAAGCTTAGAAGCAGAGGTGCAAGGTGAGAAGGGAGCCTCAGGGGTTGGCCCTGAGGACAGGCCTGTAAACCTGTAACACATGACCCTCAGGGAACGTGTCCTGTCTGCTAAGGCAGGAGCCTCAAAAGAACCTGGCCTACCTGGGGCTCTCAGATGTGTGTGTTGGTAGTGCAACCCATCCCTGGAAACACGAGGATGCTGGTGGGGAGCCTCAGTCTCAGATGTACACTTTAGACTTAGATATATGTTTGTTTATAATAACCTTTGCTTTTTGGGAATTGTGTGTATTGTGAGTCATTTTGTTTGCTCCAGTGATGTGTCTATTTTTTTCATCAAATCATGGGAGCTCAACAAAGTAAATCTTTAACACCTCTTCAGTGTATGCTGAAGAATTTTACAGCCAGCTTCCTGTCTTCTAGGATGACTACGGAATCTGGTTCTCCAAGAACCAACTCCAAGTCCTCTGTGAAGTTGAGTGGCCTAGCTTTAATGTAGGATGGCTGTCAACAGGCTCCCTAGATCCTGCCTTGGTGACCACAGTACACCAGGTGGTCACAGGAAAATCTGGTCACCCAGTCAAATTCCCCTATAAAGACCAGCGGTTGATTTTGGTCCATAATCCCCCTCCCTGGTTGTGAGCATGTGCCATGGGAGCTTATTCTGAAGTCCTTTTTGCCTGCCTCTAACCCCCAAAGGCTCAGCAGATCCCACTAGTTCTTGCCTCATCAGGGGAAGAAGATTTGCCACATCTTTACAACATAGGAGGGCTATCTTCTCCCACAATCTCCTCAATGGAAGAAGCTCCCTCAGCATCCCAGCTTGAGCCTCCTGCTCCTCAGCTCTCACCCCTGGCAGCTCAAATCTGGTCTCCCATGAACTCCAAGTCTAAAGGAGAGGCCCAGATCCTCTCCCTTTGGTAGGCACCTCCTGGGGAGGGATAAGAAAGGGAAGCCTGCCCCTTTCTTGTCTATGTCCCCTTTTGAACCTCTGACTTTTACAATTGTAAAACCCAGAACCCACCCTATTCAAAGGAGCCCCAGGCTCTTACTTCCTTGATTGAGTCCATCTGCTGCACTCATCATCTCACTTGGGATGATTGCCAACAACTTCTTTTGACACTCCTCCCCAGTGAGGAGGGAAACAGGGTTAAACCCAAAGCTAGAAAAGCCTTCTTGGCCAGTTTTGGTGATGCTGATGAGGAGGGGCAAAGGGAGTTTAACAGAGTTTTTCCAGCAGAACAGCCTGTTTAGGACTCCAATACCTCAGCAGAATCCCAGACTCTAGAAGCTTTTTGTCAGTCTCTTTTAATTAGCCTATGGGCGGCAGCCTGAAAGCCTATAAATTTATTTAAAAATATATGAGGTGGTCCAGGGCCTAGAAAAGTCACCTGGGGTCATACTTGGAAGCAACTCAGGGAGTCCTTCCAAATCTACACCCTATTTGACCCCACGGCAGTAAACTTAGCCTTTGTCTCTCAGTCAACCCCAGACATCAGGAAGAAATTACAGATGCTGGAATGATTTGCTGGGATGACTATTTCCCAGCTGCTAGAATTTGCTTTAAAAATTTATGATAACAGAAATGTTGAAAAACAAAAGCACAAAACTGCTGAGGTGGAGAAAACCTCACGCAGACAAGCCAAGATTGTTGTGGCAGCATTGCAAGCAGTACAAGGAACTAAGTTAGAGTCAGGGACAGGAGAGAACCAGCGACTTCCTCACCCAAGCTGACTGAAGCTAGAAAGAGACCAATGTACATACTGCAAAAAGAGAGGCCATTGGAGAATTGAAAGCCTAGAGCTTGTTACTCCAACAATAAGCCCATGTGAAAGATATTGGCACCGCCTACTGAAAGAGGCCACGACTCAAATCAAAGGGGCATGGGCTCTCTCCCTGTAGGCCCCTGAGAGCCCATGGTGCAAGCCAAAGTGGGGGGCCCTCAAATTAAATACCTGGTGGACATGGGGGCTGAACAGTCTGTTTTATAGGAGCCAATGGGAGCTATATCTGATATTCTGATAGGAAGATCTTCATCCAAGGAGCCACTGGGACCACCCAGGTGTGTACAGTTACTTGACATCAAATTGTTCACCTAGGACAAAAGCAGGTGACTCATACGTTCCTGGTAATCCCAAATTGCCCTTGTCCTCCTGAGGGCAAAGACCTACTCCAGAAACTCTGGGCCACTATTTCATTCTCCCCAGAGGGAAGTGACATAGTTTTTTGACTCATGCCCCACTCCAACTCCTGAGTCCTCTGTCTACCAGTTACATTTGTTCACTCTTTTATGTGAAGAGTACCTCCTCCTAAATACTGATGGAAATGTGGCCAAAGCAGAAACAACAGCGCCTGCACTATTAGCCCAGCTACAAGCAGATTTTCCTTGAGTATGGGCAGACTCCAACCCACCTGGACTGGCCACTTATTAACCCCTGGGAGCCATCCAGCTTCTAGCTGGAGCATCCCCCTTCTGGATCCAGTCATACCCAATGAGCCAGCAAGCCCACCTAGATATAGCCCACATGTCTGGTGTCTGCTAAAAGCTGAGATCCTCTCTCCCTCCCAATCAGCCTGGAACACCCCATTCCTTCTGGTCAAGAAGCCAGAAACAGCAGACTATAGGCCAGTCCAAGACCTACAGAAAGTAAATAAGCAGGCAGAAACCATTCCCCTGACAGTCCCAAAACCCATATAAACTTTTAAGTCTCCTCCAAACCAGAATTCCAGGTGTTTACAGTTCTAGACCTGAAGGATGCTTTCTTCTCCATCCCACTGACCCTGGCCAGCCAACTGATCTTTGCCTTCAAGTGGACCAATCTGGAAACTGGGATGATCAGTCAACTCAGCTGGACAAGGCTCCTCCAGGGTTTCAAGAACTCTCCATTATTTGGAGAGGGCCTGGGGAATGACTTAAAGAACTTCAAAGACAGGTATATGAATTGTGTTCCCTTGCAGTATGTTGATAACATTTTGTTGGTGAAGATTGTCTTAGAATGTACCCAAGACCTTCTCTAGTATCTCCAAGAGCGAGGTTACAGAGTGTCAGCAAAGAAAGCAGAACTCTGTTTGACTGAAGTGACATATCTTGGATACCTGCTGTCAAAAGGCCAATGAACTCTGACTGGAGAGAGAAAACAGGCAATCCTACAGATCCCAACTCCTACAACAAAAATGGCAAATCTGGGAATTCCTGGGTGCAGAGGGCTACTGCCATTTAGTGATCTGGGGTTTAGCCAAAATTGCAAAGTCCTTGTATGCTACCACTGCTGCTGATGGGCTCTTCCTGTGGAGAGACCAAGAGGATCAGGCATTTAAAGCTATAAAGCAGGCCCTTGTTATGGTCCCAGCCTTGGCTTTACCCAACATCACTAAGCCATTCCACCTGTTTGTCCATGAAACCAAAGGCATTGCTAAAGGAGTGTTGACTCAGACTCTTGGGCTGTGGAAATGGCCAGTGGCTTATCTGTCTAAGTGCCTTGACCCAGTAGCTGCTGGGTGTCCAGGATGCTTACAAGTCATCACAGCCACAGCCCTGATGGTATGGGAAGCAGACAAATTGACTCTGCTACAGGACTTGATTTTGACATCCCCTCACGCAGTGAAGACCCTTTTTCAAGGTGCTACAGGTCACTGGATGTCAAATGCCAGACTCACCCAATTTCAGAACCTACTGCTTGATCAACCATGATTGAACTTCACCTAGACACAAAATCTGAATCCTGCAATATTGATGCCAGATGATGACCCACAAGACCTAGTGCACAACTGTGAAGAGGTGCTAAACTACTCTCAGCACTGGTATACAGACTTGCAGGACACACCATTCTCAATTGCTGAGGCCACACAAATGGCAGCATCTATTTGTGGGAAGGCTCCTGAAAAACAGGAGCAGCTGTGACCACACAAGATGAGGTAATCTGGGTACAAGCTCTTCCTGCTAAAATTCAGGACAAAAGGTAGAGCCTCATGCAGGCTCTCAGATGGGGAAAAGATACTTATAAATATTTATACTAACAGCTGGTATGCCTTTGGCATAGCTCACACCAGAAGGGCTTGCTGACTTCAGCTGGCAAAGCCATTAAAAATAAAGATGAAATTCTGGCACTGCTAGATGCCCTCTGGTTTCCAAAGAAGGTTGCTGTTATTCATTGCCCAGGACATCAAAAATATGAAAGCCCAATTGCCACAGGCAACCTCTCAGCAGACGAAACAGCCTGGAATGTAGTCCTAATGCCTGTGAAGCCCCTTGAACTCTTAAATAAGATGGATAGAGAAAAGGCTTGGAAAGCCAAAGAAGAACCCCCATTGGGGGGGGTCCTCAAACTTCTATCAGTTATTATAGTGTGGTTTCCAGATGCTAGCCTTGTCACTACACCCAACTATTCACAAGATGAAAGAAAGTATGATGACAATCTAGGGGCAACAGAAACCACTGACAGTTGGCTGCAGCTGATGGGAGGTCCGTCATATTTGCCAGAGTCAGTAGGAAGGGTCCTAGTTCAGCAAATACATGCCACCATCTACTTAGGAGACAAGAAAATGCAAGGGTTATTGTGACTCAGAGGACTTTCAGTTTAAAGGACTTTCAAAGTTAGCCCAGTCAACAACAGCCCGGTGTGTCACCTGTGAAAAAGTCAATGCTAAGGTAGAACCAAAACTTCCCATGGGAATTTGCCTCAGGGTGTATATACCAGGTGACAGTTGGGAAATTGACTTTATTGATTGAACTCCATCCAGCTAGTAGGAGATATAAAAATCTCTTGGTGCTAGTAGATACATTCTCAAGTGAGTAGACGCTTTCTCCAACAGAAGTGAAACTGCTTTAATCACTGTAAAATGCTTCTGAATGAGATTACTCCTATATATGGGTCACCTTTTTCAATTGCCTCAGATAATGGGCCAGCTTTCATTTCTGCTTTGACCCAAGCAACTAGTAAAGCCCTGGGCATACAGTGGAACCTCCTTTGTGCCTACTTGCCCCAAAGCTCGGGACAAGTAGAAAGAATGAACGAGATCTTAAAGGAAATTTTAACTAAACACATTGACAAGACTGGTAGAAAGTGGACAGAGCTACTGCCCTTAGCAACTCTTAGAGTAAGGTGTACTCCGTTAAAGAGCAGGTTTTACTCCTTATGAAATCATGTATGATTTCATACATGCTTCCCCATGTGCATGACCCACAGTTAGCAGAAATAACTAACCATACTCTTTTAAAGTATCTCTAGTTCCTCTCCCAGATCCAGAAAGACATCCTCCCTCAGATTCAAAATACTTACCAGGACCCCAGAGGTACAATGAAGGACTCTGAAAGTGCCTTTCAACCTGGAGATCCAGTGGATGTTAAGTTGTTCTAGAAAGAAGACCTCATCCCCAAGTAGAAAGACTCCTTCACCATAATCATCACCACCCCAATAGCTGTGAAAGCCAACAGTTTGTCAGAATGGATACCCCACACCTGGGTGAAGAAGACCAAAGAAGATAGTGAAGCCCACTGGACAGCAGTCTGAAGAGAAAACACACTCAAGCTAAGACTGTTAAAATCTTGATTTCTTTCCCACATATAGATGTTTTCCTTCCCTGCACCCTTGCTTCTTCCCCTCCTATTTTGTTGCTTGATGGAAGATTACAAGCCAGTGCTTTTCATCTTAACGAGTTAAGAGACCAGAGGCCAACTGAGTGTCTCTGGAGACAAAAATAGACTTGAAAACTCAAGATTTATACATGCTGGCCAAATACAGTTAATTGTGCTGCCCAGGAGCCCCCCCCCACCCCAGGACCAGTGGGTCTACTTGCACAACTGAAGTATTTATTTGATTGGAATCCGTGGCTAACAACTTTGATAACTAGTATGGCTGGCCCTCTAATCCTTCTTATCCTAGGTTTGCTGATAGAGCCTTCTATTCTGAACTGGTTAATCAATTTTATGAAAACTTGACTGGTTGCAATAAAAGTGCTCACTATGACTCAGTACCCCCAAATAAAGAGTCAAGGGTTTGACTCAGACATAAGACCAGTGGGGAATATAATGCCCTACCTCCATTTTGTACATAGAGCCAGACTTACTCCATTTTCCTAAGGACTTTGCTAAGGACTTTCAACACTTCCCCTTTAAGTTCAGCTGAAAGCTGAAGAATTTAGCAAAAACTGCAAAATCCTGTGAAACCACAGCTCCCCCTTGTAAGAACTCCCCTTATCCTACAGCTCTAATCTTGCAGGTGTTGGCTTTCATGATCTTCCAGGTGTTGGCTTTTATAAAAATTGGCTTGCATTAAGGACTCTCCCTCCCCTACCGAAAGCACCTTATAAAAAGCTTATGCCCCTACTTATAGTGGTCAAGTGGCTTTGTGGTCTGAGTCTGTTCTTGACCGCTGGTCAATAAAGGACCCCTGCTTAATATGGACTCAGTTTTCTGGCATTTCTCTATTCCACTCACTTCGGGTATAACAGTATTAGTGACTCTCAAGCATGAAGGAAAAATGTGTTCAACTCAACTGTAACATTTTTACTGAGTAGAACATGTTAGCAAAGCTCATAACTCCAGATTCAAATTCAAGAAGTCATTAGGTACCCTGGATTTAATAGAAAATTGTTGATATTTTGAATGGCTTCTATTAAGGCAACAGTATCTGGTAGAGGTGCTCTAATAAAGGAAATGGCCTTGTTTAAATTGCTATGGCTTATAGTTAGCCTCCACTCACTGGCAGTTGTCTTTTAGCATAGGCCAAATGGGATTTGAAAGGTAAGATGTTAGCAGTCAGTTCTCCTTCTTTATCTAAGTCTCCTGTGACAGATCTCAATTCGTCAGTGTCTTTCCTTAGCTGCTGCTATAGTGTATTTACCACCTGAACCAGTAGGGGAAGTTTAACTGGTTCACACCCAGAAGTGCCTGCCTGTCCCATAAAAACCTTAGTCTTGTTTCATGAGTTTACTGACTGTCTCATTCCAATAATGAGAAAGTGGATAATCTTGGAGGGAGAGGAAACCAGGACAGTCTTTTAGCAAGACTGGGCCAATTTTAATAGTTAATAGGGGGAATTGCCACTTTATTTTTCATTTTTATAATATTTTATTTTTATGTTTTTACATACTTCCCATTGCACAAAAATTTTCACATTTCATTTTATTTTTGTTTAAAATTAATATATTATGAGGAAACACATTTTTAGGTTACATTGTTCTCACTTCCAAGGTAAAGTTCAATGCCCCCCTTCACCCAGGGAGGCATGGCGAATGCCTTTAAATTTTGCACAAGAGGTAACAACAGCCCACCAAATTCCATCCCACCTCCTGCCACTTGCCCTTCCCCATTCCCCTCCCATTTCTCTCCTCACCCCTCCCCCTTGCTAGAATATATTTGTATTTTTTCATTTGTATGAGTGTGTAGTGTCTCTATATTGGTTCTATATTAGTATTGACTACATTGGATACTTCCCCCCCCCCATTGTTGAGATACTTTACTAAGAAGAATGTGTTCCAACTCCATTCAGACAAACATAAAAGATGTAAAGTCTCCATCTTTTTATGGTTGAATAATATTCCATAGTATATATATATCACGATTCATTAATCCATTCATGGGTTGATGGGTGTGAATAATAAACTTACCAGTACTGTAATGAAAAAAATAAAATAAAAGTGGAATGTCAACTAATAAATGTTGAAAAAATAAGAATTAGAAGATAATTTAATAATTATCATAGTAATACCTACTTCAGCCAAGAAATATCAATGTGTGCTAAAATTACTGGATGAAAGTTTGAAGAAGAGAATGCTCTCATGGTCCACAATTACTTATAAATTCCAAAGGGGGAAAAGGTGAAGATACCTGGTAGATACCACCTTAACCAAGTAATAAAAGTTAGTATCTTCAATAATAAGACAAACTGACATTATGTACCTCCTTAGGTGATACACTGAGAAGAATACAAGATCATTTCTATGATATTTTGCCAAAAACATAACTAATCATGAGCAAACAACAGACAAATCCAAACTGAAGGATATGCTATAAAACTGGACTGTACTCTTCAAAAATGTCAATGCCATTCAAGACAAAGACTAAATGAGGAATTATTTCAGATTAAAGGAGAGAACAAAGACATGACAACTAAATGTAAGGTATGATCCTGGACTGAATCCTGGATCAGAAAAAAAAATTATATGAAGGATGTTATTGGGACAACTGGTCAAATTTGAATATTGGACTGTAAATATACAGATAATATTATGTGTCAAACTTCACAAATTTGATAATTATTCTGTGGTTAACAGGAGGAAAGGAACAATGTATCTACAACTAACTCTCAAATGGTTCAGAAAATAAAAAAGAAAAGCAGGTGCATGTATATACACACACATATATATATGGACTATAAATGCGACAAAATGTTAACTAGTGAATATAGGTGAAAAACACAGAGTTGTTCTTTGTATTAGTCTTACAACATTTCTATAACTAAAATTATTTCCAAATAAAACATTAAAAAGTATTAATTTGCTCTGCAAAAAAATGAGTAAAGATTAAAATGGATTCCTAGTTAAAGAAGAAAACCTGAGTACAAGTTTCTGCTCCTCCCTTCTTCCAATTAAAAAAAAAAAATTCTTCAGTGAATCCCAAACAATAAAAAAAAAAAATGTAAAGGGAAAATCTGGGAGAGTCTGTCTAAGCCAATCAAATCCATTTTGTTTACTTTATCACCTATTCATGAGAATTGTACATATAAGTTAATGCTGACCAATAAATACAAGAAAAGTCTTTTGGGTATATGTTCTTTTCCTTAAAATAAAAAAAAAATTGGGTGACGCCTGTGGCTCAAAGGAGTAGGGCACCGGCCCTATATGGCAGAGGTGCTGGGTTCAAACCCAGCCCCAGCCAAAAACTGCAAAAAAAAAAAAAAAAAAAGAAACAGAAAAAAAATTCTTATATAATAAAAGGCAATAAAGATGTATAAAAAAGAACATATTCACGTAAGTGTTAATAAGCAAGCGATACATTAATGGACTAAGAACTGCTGTGAACTTCTGAAAGATGAAAGGTGGATGAGACGACATTGTTAAGATAAAGAGGAAGGAGACAAACCTTGTATTTTTACCACTCCTTAAGTAATGGT
>CAUYON010188145.1:0-29427 GCA_963573935.1 Arctocebus calabarensis
CTTATTATTTAACACTTACTTCACAGACTCCAACATGGTAGGTGCTGCAGGTGGTTGGCTTGTTGCTTTAAAAGTCTGGCTGGCAGGGCCACACCTGTGGGTCATTGAGTAGGGCGCCGACCCCATATACTGAAGGTGGCGGGTTCAAACCCAGCCTTGGCAGAACTGCAAAACAGAAAAATAGCCAGGCATTGTGGCGGGCGCCTGTAGTCCCAGCTATTTGGGAGGCTGAGGCAAGAGAATCGCGTAAGCCCAGGAGTTGGAGGTTGCTGTGAGCTGTGTGACACCACAGCACTCTACCAAGGGTGATAAAGTGAGACTCTATCTCTACAAAAATTAAAAAAAAAAAAAAAGGTCTGGCTGGCAGTCCTGAATTAAATAAACACGATAACAATTCCTTTCAGTAAAAAGGCAAAAATAGGGTTAGCTTACAATAGCCTACACAAGATATATTCATTTGTCACAAACCTACAGTGCAGCTTGGTCTACCAGTGTGCATTGCAGAGATGACTAGTTTAGGGTGCCCTGGCTACAGATGCCCTAGGCTCCCATCAAAGCCCACTGCAATATGTTCTTATTGAATTCTTATTGAATGTGTTCAAAGCCCACTGCAATGTGTTCTTATTGAATTCTTATTGAATGTGTTCACAATATGAATTCAATTCATATTGAATTTTAGTTCTTATTAAAAAAAAAAAAGAGCCTTTCTTCACATGTGTGACTTAAGATACTTTCATTCAGCACCAAGCTGTGCAGCTCAGATACCCAGATAAATGGCATTTGAATTTCCTATAAACTCCTAGAGCAAATGTTAATACGTACAAAATAACTGGCCATTCTGTCTAATGTTTGGACAGAACATCTTTATTTATTTCTTTTTTTCTTTTTATTTTCTTTTCTTTCTTTCTTTTTTTTTTTGGAGACAGTATCTCACTCTGTTGCCCTGAGGAGAGTGCCATGGCATCATCATAGTTCACAGCAACATCAAACTCCTGGGCTCAAGCAATCTTAGTGCCTCAGCCTCTTGAGTAGCTTGGACTACAGGCACCCACCATGACTAGTTTTTCTATTTTTAGTAGAGACAAGGTCTCAATCTTAAGGAGAGGCTAGTCTCAATTTCCTGAGCTCAAGCAATCCACCCACCTCGGCCTCCTAGAGTGCTGGGATTACAGGCATGAGCCACCATGTCTGGCCACCTTTGGGTCTTTATAACTCCTAGTCTTCCAGTAAAGTGCCTCAGCCACTATAGCTATTTACTGACTGAAAACCTGGATGTAGGAACAACAAGAGCATTTAAGAGTTAAGAACAATTTTTGTGTACTTTAAAATAACTCAAACACTGGAATTGGAATATTCTTTTTCTTTTTTAATTTTGCTTTCAATTTCAACTGGGTTTCACTCATCTTAGTTTGAAGGGTTTTTTTTGTTTTTTGTTTGTTTGTTTGTTTGTTTTTCTTTTCTTCCTTTAGCGATTCTCTTCCCTTTGCCTCCCAAGTAATTGGGACTACGGGCGCCCTCCACAACACCTGGCTTTTGGTAGAGATGGGGTCTCACTCTGGCTCCCTCCAGCTCAGGACGGTCTGGAGCCTCTGAGCTCAGACAATCCACCCACCTCGGCCTCCCGCAGCACTAGGACTACAAGTGTGAGCCATCATGCTGGCCAGAATTGGAATATTCTTTTTTTTTAAGAGACAGAATCTCACTTTGTTGCTTGATAGAGTACTGTAGCATCACAGCTCACAGCAACCTCCAACTCCTGGATTTAGGCGATTCTCTTGTCTCAGCCTCCCGAGTAGCTGTGCCTGCCACAACACCTGGCTATTTTTTGTTGCAGTTTGGCCGGGGCTGAGTTGGAACCCACCACCCTCGGTATATGGGGCCAGTGTCCTACTCACTGAGTCACAGGCGCTGCCTGGAATTGGAATATTCTTAACACAAAGAAATGATAGGCTTGGGACCTATAGCTCAAGCAGCTAAGTTGCCAGCCGCATACAACAGAGCTGGAGGGTTTGAATCCAACCCAGGCCTGCCAAACAACAATGACAACTACAACAAAAAAATAGCTGGGCGTTGTAGCAGGTGCCTATAGTTCCAGCTACTTGGGAGGCTGAGGCAAGAGAATCACTTAAGCTCGGGAGTTGGAGGTTGCTATGAGTTGTGAAGCCACACACTCTAACCAGGATGACAGCTTGAGGCTCTGTCTCAAAAAAAAGAAAGAAAAGAAAAAGAAAGAAAGAAAGAAAAAATGTTTGAGGTGACAGATATCCTAATTACCTTGATTTGATCATTACACAGTATATGTATCAAAATATCACATGTACTCCATAAAGCCTCACCTTTCTTTTAGGGATGAATATTGAAATATTTACAAATTAAATGATAAATGTGTAGGAGACTTATTTCAAAATAACTAGCAGTGGGGGCGGCACCTGTGGCTCAAAGGAGTTAGGCGCCGGCCCCATATGTCAGAGGTGGCAGGTTCAAACCCAGCGCTGGCCAAAAAAAAAAAAAATAAATGCAAAAAATAAAAATAATAACTAGCAGTGGATAGAGGTGATTGAGGATAAAGAAAGGAGATTAACTGTGAGTTGGTAATTGTTGAATCAAGGTGGTAAATAAGATGTGGGCTAACTGTGCTATTCTCCCTACTTTTGTGTGTTTGAAAATGTTCTTAATAAGAAGTGAAGGATAGGCTCGGCCCCTGTGGCTCAACGGGCTAAGGCGCCAGCCACATATACCTGAGTTGGTGGGTTCGAATCAAGCCCAGGCCCACCAAACAACAATGACGGCTGCAACCAAAAAATGGCCAGGCGTTGTGGCGGGCGCCTGTAGTCCCAGCTACTTGGGAGGCAGAGGCAAGAGACTAGCTTGAGCCCAGGAATTGGAGGTTGCTGTGAGCTGTGATCCCACAACACTCTATCCCGGGTGATGGCTTGAGGCTCTGTCTCAAAAAAAAAAAGAAGTGAAAGATATACCGAGGGTGGAGGGTTCAAACCCAGCCCTGGCCAAACTGCAACAAAAAAATAGCTGGGTGTTGTGGCAGGCACCTGTAGTCGCAGCTACTTGGGAGGCTGAGGCAAGAGAATGGCCTAAACCCAGGAGTTGGAGGTTGCTGTGAGCTGTGTGACACCACGGCACTCTACCAAGGGCGATACAGTGAGACCATCTGTACAAAAAAAAAAAAAGAAGAAGTGAAAGATAAATAGACATTGGCCTCTAGAGTTAGACTGCCTGTCAATCACCACCTGGGCAATCTCTGACAAGACCCCCCTCCTTATCATTTATTCATCTTTCAAATGAGAACTATTAGTACACAAAAATTATACTATTATAGTTATTATGCTGCATAACAGGTAACTCTAAAATTTAGTGGCTTACTAATGACCACATTTGTTTTGCTTAACAATCTGCAAATTGGCCTTAACTATCTCACCTCAGCCCCACTCACCACCCCTCTACATAACTCTCAAAGTCAGAGTCTGGGACAATCTGAGGGCTTACTTTCATCTGACAGTTGAACCATAGTGGGACTACCAGCCAGGACCCACACAGAAGCGCTCTTGTGGTACCTGCTTCCTCACAAGCCTAGCGTGGAGTAGCCCAATTCCAATAGAAGCCATTCCAGAGAACAGAATCCTTCTTGTAACAAAGCCTTGGAAAGTCACATGATGTCACTTCTGCCACACTGTTAGCCAAAGGAGCAGCACAGATGAGGAGAGTCTTGATGAGTGTGAAAGGTTCTGGAACACATGTATGATCAGAAATACTGCTGTGGCCATTTCAAGTAAACACAACCTGCCACTCCAGAGATTCTTAGTGACACAAACCCAACTGTGTGGCCACTAGCTTGCCTACATCCCACCTTGCACCCAGCTTTGTCCCTGAGAGGTAACAATACCTCTCAGGGCATCATGGAGGCCAGTAGTTCAACTTGTCCTAGTGGGTCGTGAAATCATTCCAGAAGGTTTTGTTTGGTTTGTAAATTTAAGAAACATGGGAACTATTAGCCTGCCTCCTTGACTGACTTAAAGGTCAGTAAATGGAGCTGGTGGGGAGTCAGGATGCATTAGGCAGCCAGGGCCTCAGTGACTGGAATGGGATGGTGGTAGCTGTGTAGATCACCTACCTGCAAGCCAGTGTCTTTCCTCCAGGCTGGACTACCGGAGTCCATCCATCAGGTCCATATCCTCTTCAGCCACACTTTCCCACTCCCAGCTGAGAAGGAACTCTTCCTCCCAGTGCTTTTCTTTGGTTTGTTTTGCTTTTAGAAAAGTGCAGGAGTTGGCAGTTGGGCTTTTTGACTTCCAACGCCTGGATGGGCAACCTCGGACATGCTCCCTATCTGTCTGTACTCAGCGTCTCCACACCCTCACCTATGAAAGTCAGGCACCTTCTTCGTCGGATGTCATCCTGTGCGCAGAGAGCCTGGCACAGAGCCTGGCGCACTGCATGCGCTTAAGAGAGTCAGCACTACATTGTAACCTCGTGTGCAGGTCTGGTGCGGTGGACCAGCGTTGGAGGCTAATCCTAACCCTAACTTCATTGAACCCAGGGTTCAACACGCCCAGGCTCTGCCTTTTTTTCCCAGGCCACCTTTCCTGTCCGCCCTTCTCTGAACTCCTATCCTCCACCCCGCCCTTCCAGCCTCCCAAATACACACGTCGTCCACCCTTACCCCACACTGTTAATTCACACCATTTATCAAGCTCTGCAATCTTGCGCTTACTGGCCCAAGGGTGTCGACGCAGCTTAGGCCACTCTGTGAACCCCACTCTCCACTCCCACCCCTGAGAAGCGCCAGCATGTAGCCAGAGGTGCATACAAGGACCAAAGCTGGAGCCACTGCTAAATGTGTACGCAGAAGCCGGGATACTCAGCCGAGGGTGGGATTCGCGAAGGGCGAGGTCGGCGGGGGAGGGGTCCTGAGAACCCAGGCCAGCAGGGGGCGCGCACGGAGCGGGCGGGGCTGCACCTGTCCTGCTGGCTGGGGGAGATGAGAGGGGGCCAGGGCCCCGGAGCAGCTGCGCGCCCCGCCCCGCGGGCTCCTCCCCGCCGCCGCGGCCCCCAGGCTGCTGTCCCGATGCGCTGCGCCCAGAACCCAGGCCGAGTCGCCGCCGCAGCTGTTGGGGCGCACAGGCTGGGTGACGCCGCAGCTGCCCTCGCCCCTCTCAGACCCCAACGTCCACATGGATCCCCCGGAGGGCGCTGGCCCGGGAGGTGAGTAGGGTCCCAGCCTCTGGGACCCCCAAGCTGCGCCTTCCCGGCTGCGAACCTCAACCCTTCCACCCAGGCCCAACCATCAGCCGCACCCGAAGATCCGCCGGCAGCTCCGAGAGCCGGGAAGGTGTGGGGGTCGACGGAGGGAGGCTGTCAGTCGTACAGGAGGCACCTCCCGGGAGCGGCCCCCGCGTGGGGCTGGGGGCGCACAGACCGAGTCTCCGCCCCCTTGTCCTCTGCATTACTGGCCCAGAAAGCCGGTGCCTGGCGCGCTCCTTGATGGGTGTCCCAGAGTTTTCGTCCTGAACCCTCTTCCAGCCGATACAGCCGGGGATCCGGGGAAGGGGAAGAGGTGTGCAATGGACCGGAGTTTGGGGGCGCAATCGGTACAGTGTGGAGCATCCGCTGCCTGCTTGCTAGCGGGTCTGCTTTGTTTCCCCCGGCAGCGACTGGGGAGGAGAGATGGTCAGAGGCTGCGGGCAGAGATCCTGCAAGGGGCGAGGGGGTGGGACGTGATCTCGCTGAGAGTGTGAGGGACGCGCCAAGGCGCGGCCTGCTTGGGGCTCCCGAGGCTACAGTGCTGACCGGCCTGGGCTAGGCCCAGGGGCGCACACACTGAGGAGGGTAGCTTAAGTGTGCATGGAGTGGCCTCTTATCGCAGCCCCTGTCAGCTGTGTGGGAGGAAACACAAAAGGCTGAGATCCTACCGCCGGTTTCCCCCACTTGGCGTCTGACTCCAGGCTGGGTGGTGGCTGGTGAGGGAGGAAAACTCTCAAAAAAAACCTCCTTCCCTCTCAGAGCCCTTTCCAGAAGAGTCTTCTAGGTTCCATGGACCCAAGAACTTGGATGTAAAGTGCAGACCCTTTGAGATACCTGCCCAGGCTCGCGACCTCCTGGGGTTCCTGGGCGTAGGCGGCAAGGGTGGGGGGTCTCATCCCAGGGAGCAAGGCCAGCCTGCTCCAGCCACACATAGTGGCCCCCTCTGGAGGCTGTCCCCAGAGATGAGGGTCCAGAGCCAGTGGGTCCACCTGCCTCTGTGTATCTGTAGTCCAGGGTGGGGAAATGATGTCCTGTCTGGGGGGCCCTTGTCACACGCCCTCTAAGCACCCACAGACACACCCAGGGACTAGTAAGTTTGAGTTTCTCTTTTGTCATTTGTGGGAGAAAATCAGAGCTCTTTTTTGCTATTGACTGTCCCAGGACGCTGGGTCTTCCCAGTAGCAGCTTTGTGAGCAAGGGCTGGAGTAGAATGGAGGTGGGGGTCAGAGCTGCTTCTGGGCTGTGAGTGTGAGCCTTTAGGTGCTGACAAACTATTCAGGCCCCTCTGAGCCTCAGTTTCCATGTCTGTTGGTGGAGGGAGCCCACTTCCCTTACAGGACTGGGAAAGTGAAATAATAGAAGTAAGGGATTTAGGAAGAAAAGGTTAACATCTTTACTGTTTTTCCTTTGCTGAAGGGAAGGAGGCCTTTTAGCGGCTTAAAAGAAAACCAAGAGAGCAGACTCAGTCTGAGTTCATCACTGCCTGGCTGGGGGCCTGAGACACCTAACTCATTTAGGGCACAGGTATTTTTGTCTGGTTCCTATTCCAGCAGGCCTAATGCCTCCAGGATAGGAGAGCTCTGTCTGCAGAGGACTCATACTTGTCCACATCCTTGGCCAGTCTCCTTCTTAGAAAGTGGCTGGTGGAAGTTCATAAGGTCATGTTCTAAGGACATGTTTGTCATTGCCTGAGTTCTCATATACCTTTGAAAACTATAAAACTAGGGCAGCGCTTGTGGCTCAGTGGGTAGGGTGCCGGTCCCATATACCGAGGGTGGCAGGTTCAAACCTGGTCCCAGCCAAACTGCAACAAAAAAATAGCTGGTTGTTGTGGTAGGCACCTGTAGTCCCAGCTACTCGGGAAGCTGAGGCAGGAGAATCGCCTAAGCCCAGGAGTTGGAGGTTACTATGAGCTGTGAAGCCACAGAACTCTACCAAGGGCGATAGAGTGAGACTCTGTCTCTAAAAAAAAAAAAAGAAAAAGAAAAGAAAAGAGGACAGCGCCTGTGGCTCAAAGGAGTAGGGCGCCAGTCCTATATGCCGGAGGTGGCAGATTCAAACCAAGCCCTGGCCAAAAAAAACTGCTAAAAAAAAAAAAAAAAAAAAGAAAACCACAAAAGTAGAGAGAACAGCATGATAAGGTCCCATGTATCATAACACAGCCCCCAGCTCATCCAGGCCACTACCAACCTCCCTTCAGTAGTATTTTGAAGCACATTCTGATTTATTTCATCCATAAATATATCACAAATTATCTCCAAAAGATTTCCATAAAGCATAATTAAAATATTATTTTTGCCAGGCATGGTGGTACGCACCTATAGTCCCAGCTATTCTGGAGGCTGAGGTAGGAGGATTACTTGAGCCCAGGAGTTCCAGGCCAGCTTGGGCAACATATTGACACCCCATTTCTAAAGAAAAAAAAAATTTATCTTTTGAGACAGAGTCTTACTTTGTCACCCTCAGTAGAGTGCTGTACTGTCATAGCTCACAGCAACCTCAAACTCTTGGGCTCAAGCAATCCTCGTGCCTCAGCCTCCCAAGCAGCTGGGACTAGAGGCACCTGCCACAATGCCTAGTTATTTTTAGAGATGGGGTCTCATGCTAGCTCAGGTTGGTCTTAAACTCCTGAGCTCAGGCAATCCACCCGCCTTGGTCTGTCAGAGTACTAGGATTATAGGCGTGAGCCACTGTGGCCAGCCAAAAAAAATTTTTTGAAACATGGTCTTACTCTGTTGCTCATGCTGAAGTGTAGTGGTACCATTATATCTTACCATAACTTCGCAAGTCCTGGGTTAAGCGATCCTCCTGCCTCAGCCTCCCCAACTAGCTAGGACTATAAGAACACCACCTCACCCAACTGAATTGTTTGTTTGCTTGTTTGTTTGTTTGTTGAAAGACAGGGTCTATTGCCCAGGTTGGGCTAATTCATCCACCTTAGAAAGCAGGATTATTACAGGTGTGAGCCATCATGGGTAGGCCCCCCCAAAACTATTTTTGCACCTAAACAATTGAACTTTTGTTTTGTTTTGATTTTTGAGACAGAATAGAATGTAATGGCATTGTCATAGCTCACTGCAACCTCAAACTCTGGAAGGTTGTGAACTCCTGGCCTCAGGCAATCCTCCTCCAGGATTATAGGTTTGAGGCACTACATCTGGCCAAAATAATTTATTATCAAACTATGCAGAGCATGGAAAGAAAGGTGTGCAGTGGTGTGAAAAGTGCCCCCTGTGAGAACCCCACCTACTGCCAGAATTCTAGTCCACCTCAGTCAATCTAAAGATCTGCAGGGAGAAAAGGAAGGACTATGGCCCTTCCTCAGGAGGCTGAGTCTAGATAGGACCACCACAGCATCCTGGAAATGCTGAGAGGTCTGAATTCAGGGACAGAGGTGCTGGGGAGATGGGGTACAGGTCCCCCTATCTCTGCAACCATCTCTTCTTTCCTGAAATCATTTTGATTCTTACAATATTTCTTTGCTTCATTAATTCGTGTATTCATTCATTCATGCAGCAATGTGTGCAGAGAGCCTCCTTGAGGGTCTGGGCAGGGATCTGGGTACAGAGCAGGGAATGTGAGATTTGGGCCAAGTTTTTGAATCACGAATGTGCTGGAAAATAGGTCAGCAGCAGAGTGCAAGCTAATCGGCAATCAGCCCTCAGAGAAGCCTGTGGGGCAGGACTGAGGCTCCCCATCTCCAGGTTCTCCCACAGGGGTGCTGCTTCAATTCCCACCCTTCAGTAAAAGCAGCAACTCCTGAAGGCCCTCCCTTGATGGGGGCTGTGCTGGGTTGAGGACCAGAACATTGCTTGACCCACATATGGGGTCCTTCCTGGGGCATCAGAACTGCCCTGGGGTTGCTGAATCCACACAGCTTGTACCTCACCCGGGGCAGCCAGTACCTGCCCCTACTTCCTGCGTTAGGGTCAGATCAGAGCAGTAGGTCTACATATGAGCAACTTATTCCTTCTTCCCACAAGGGTTTGTAGAGAGGGGTCAGGCCAATTGTGACTTCTAGCATAGCTGCATACTGACCAGGGCTGTGGGTGAGTTCATTCACTCCTTATTCAACATTTATTGTGAGCCTGCTGTGTGGGAGGGCCAAGCAAAGGTCTTCAGAATGCAGCAATGAACTACATAGAAGCTTCTAGGAGCCTTCTCAGCCTGCTGTGGGGCTGAGCCCAGGGTCTGGTACATAATAGGTACCCAGGACTGTGTCTCCTCAGCTTTGCTCATCTACTCCAGCCAAGGTCAGCCTTTTACCTTTGAGTCCATTAAGGATTTTCTTGTTTTCTGAGAGATGGTCTTACTCCCTCATCGAAAGAATTATTTTTGACATATAATTCACATATAAAGTTCATCCTTTTAAAGTACATAATTCATATTTTAGTATATTCACAGAGTTGTGCAGTCATCACCACTAATTTATTTATTGATTTTATTTTTTTTTTGTAGAGGCAGAGTCTCACTCTATTGCCCTCGGTAGAGTGCCGTGGCATCACACAGCTCACAGGCTCACAGCAAACTCCAACTCCTGGGCTTAGGCAATTCTCTTGCCTCAACCTCCTGAGTAGCTGGGACTACAGGCGCCCAATGCCCAGCTATTTTTTTTGTTGTTGCACTTTGGTTGGCCAGGGCCGAGTTTGAACCCGCCACCCTCGGTATATGGGGCTGGCGCCCTACCCACTGAGCCACAGGTGCCACCCATCATCACCACTAATTAAAAAAAAAAATTTTGGATACAGAGTTTCACTTTGTCACCCTCGATAGAATGCTGTGGCATCATGTTCACAGCAACCTCTAACTCTTGGGCTCACTTGTGGAGAAAGGTAGGGTTGACCTCTCTTTCAGCCACTTCACCAGAAAATGCTTCCATGGGATTGAAGCTGTGGCAAGTTCTCCCATCTCACAATGGCTGCACACATCCCAACCACAGCCCCAGCACTTGCCTACCCTTGCCCTGCTTGCAAGGCCTTCCTCACTGTCCCTTGGCTATCCCTCAAACTTGCAGCCTCAGGACCTTTGCATGATTTAGATTTATTTGGGTACCAGAGCCTCTCTCCCAGATATCACTCATCTCCCTCCCTACAGATCCTTCCTCTGAATCTCACAGAGAGACCTCTCTAAAATGGGAGAACGGCTCTCACTGCTCCCTGGCACTTCCTGAGGGCAGGAATCATCTCTGGCTCATACCATGTGGAAGCATTTTGGAACTGTGACCCTACACAGGCCAGTGTGATGTGACTCCATCTTCCCTGAGGAGAGGCCCAAGGGCAAGGCAGGGAGGGTCTCCAGTGCTATGTCCTTTCTCCCTTAGGGCTCCCTCAAGCCTATGGACAGTGATTCAAGCAGCCATCCGCCCTCACCCCAACAGGGGAAGTGAGGTCCCCACTCACCCACTCAACGGGAGTCCAAACCATATCCTCTGTGCCCTTGGGGTGGCCAGAACACAAGGTATAACTTGACACTCCAAGAATGCTCTGAAACCACATTCCAAATGCTAGTGGAGAGGTAGGAGCTGGATACCCTGTGTCCTGGCCAGCCCCCAGGACTGCAGTGACACTGCACTCAGCCATCTCAGGCAAGAGGCAGGTTGACCCCTGAATGGCACAGGCACTGATGGGGCTGAGATCCAGGCAGAGCCCAAGCAACTGCCAGTCAGTAGGATATTCCACCTGGCTTCCAGAGGTCACCTGCCCACAACCAACCTGCCCCGCTTTGCTACCCCTGGACACAGGGCTCTAAGGAGGATGGGGGCCACCCAGCTGCACGTGACCTAATGTCATAGGTGCTGTCATCCAGGCCAGGGCCAACGGCACTGCAGCTCTTCCTCTTCTTCCTCCTCTGCCCTAACTGAACTAGGGAGAAGAGTTAGTGCTCAGGAGCTCTACAGACCCCAACAGTGACACTGTGGCAGCATCCAGGCGGCTGGGAGTCCCAGCACACCCTGCAGTGCTGTGTTCAGTGGCTTGGCAGGCACTACTGACCAAGCCAGGAGGGTCTTTGCTCATGTGACAAGTACACACTGGGCAGGTGATCATGAAAGCCCACACACACATCCCAGGCATTTCTGCAGGATAGCAGAGGCAAGGGGGCCACATGGCTTGGGAAGGTGGATACTTTCTCTCTGTGAGATAGAGGGCCCAGGTGCCAGGGGCAGGTACACCGGGGGACAGGCCTGACTCTGCTGGGGGACTCTCTGGCAAGTGAGGGGGCTACTTGGAGACTGGCTGTGAGTGAGAAGTTGAGTTCTGAGACCTTCTGAAGGAGGAGCTGAGAGGATCTGTGGATGGGAGGTAAGACAGTCCAGAATGTCTGGGTCTCAGCAGCCAAGGGATAGTCTCTACCATTCAGACTCCTCAGGGGCTTCTTGCTCTTGTCAGACAAAAGAACTGTTATATATAAAATACAAGCAATTACATTTCTGAAAAAAAGTTTGCATAGCAAAGACCTGGAAGAATATTCCCCAACTGTGTAGTTGGTGGCTAAGAGAACACAGAAAGACATACCCACTACTTCTTGCCTCATTCTGCAGCTTTTACTATGAGAATATATTATTTTGAATTCAAGTGCCACACACTGGAGCTCTTTTGGGGGCAGGGGGTGGTTTTTCAAACAGGATCCCTGTTGCCCAGCCTAGCTCACAGCAACTTCAAAGTCCTGGGCTCAAACGATCCTCCCTCCTTAGCCTCCCAAGTTGCTGGGACTACAGGTGTCCACCACAACACTCAGCTAATTTTTCTGTTTTGAGTAGAGATGGGGTCTCCTTCTTGCTCATGCTAATCTTGAACTACTGAGCTCAAATAATCCTCCTGCCTTGGCCTCTCAGAGTGGTGGGATTACAGGCAGGAGCCACCCGGCCTGGCCAAACAAATCTTTTTTTTTTTTTTTTTTAGAGACAGAGTCTCACTTGGTCACCCTTGGTAGAGTGCTGTGGCGTCTTAGTTCATAGCAACCTCAAACTCTCGGGTTCAAGCAATTCTCTTGCCTCAGTCTCCTGAGCAGTGGGGACTACAGGCGCCCACCACAACACTTGGCTATTTTTTAGAGACTGGGTCCCCCTCTGGTTCAGGCTGGTCTCGAACCTGTGAACTCAGGCAATCCACCCACCTCAGCCTCCCAAGTGCTGGGATTACAGGTATGAGCCACCTTGTCTGGCCAAAAGAAATCAATTTTTAAAAGGAAAAGTTGGCTGAGCAGGTGTCTTATACCTGTAATCCCAGCGCTTTGGGAGGCTGTGTTGGGAGGATCACTTAAAGCAAGGATTTTGAGATATAGCAAGACCCCATCTCTACAAAAAACAAAAAAAAAACTACTCAGATGTGGACTACATGCCTATAGTCCCAGCTGCTCAGGAGGCTGAGGTAGGGTGGATCACTTGAGCCCAGGAGTTGGAGACTGCTGTGGGTTGTGATTACCTGATCACACTCCAGCCTTAGTAACCCTGAGGGGAAACCCTGTCTCCTAAAAAAAAAAAAAAAAGTAAATAAATAAAAGGGAACCAAAGAAGCTGGGTATGGAAATCCACAAGTGACTTTCATAGGACCCTGGGCTAGAACAGCAACACAGGGGGCTCTGAGCTGATGGGTCTACGTGGCACAGCATCTACTGGTGTTCAAGTACCAAGAGTGATCTAGACATCAGAGAGAGGCAGCCACTACCTGGGCACCTCTAGGCACTCTAGCCATTGCCAGAGACTCAAGAAATTCGATGTTCTCAGCCCTCGGGTCTTCCCCGGACCCTCTGTCCTGGTGGGAACGTGGGTGCCCCTTTGGGTCTCTAGGTAATGCCTTGTATCTTTGGTCACAGAGATCGTTAATGAGGTTGAGGTCCCACAGACCACCTTGGGTATCCCAGCCCATGGGACGGCGGACAGCTGCCACTCACCTGTGCTGGAAGAGGAGGTGGGCATCCCTATCCCAGCACCAGGGCTCCTGCAAGTCACGGAGAGAAGGCGTAAGTACTACTGACTGACCCAGCACACTGTCAGGACCCTGAGGGCCCCCAGAAGTGAGGCTGCTGAGCCCACACCCTGTCCAAACACTCCCAGGATCTGAGGCTCAGAGACCCAGTCTGAGAAAGAAGGGCTGGGTCTAGTGCTGAGTTCTGTGCTCATAAAGCTTTGGCTCCCTGGGTCTCCACCATCCAGTATGTGAAATGGGGACCTCAGGAAGCTTTACAGCCTCGAGTGTGCAGAGCAAATGCACATGTCTGCCCAGATCTGGGCTTTGCAGAAAGTTGGAGTTCATCTGTAAGCCTTGTGGGGTGACTGTGCCCCATCTACCCCCAGAGCCCCTGAGCAGCGTCTCCTCTCTGGAGGTCCACTTTGACCTCCTGGACCTCACTGAGCTGACTGACATGTCCGACCAGGAGCTGGCCGAGGTCTTTGCTGACTCAGATGATGAGAATCTTACCAGTGAGTCCCCTGCAGGTGAGACTGGCGAGGGGGCCATGGGATGGCATGGGCTGGGCTAAGGTCCTCTGCGAGTCCTGGGGTTGTCTCAGGTGAGTTCCAAGGAGAGCCTGGCACCACTCAGGCGCCATTTGCATCTCACGAGTCTCCTCCTCAGCTGCTGCTCCTAAGCCTTATCTTCCCAGTGAGCAGCAAAAGCCCAAAGCCACCATCCATTCAAAGTACAATTTAGTAAATGTGAATTTTAACCCTAATTTAGGCCAAGCACAAGGTGAGGGTTGGGCACTGACCAGCCTGGGTCCCTCCCCAGGTCACTGA
Organism: Arctocebus calabarensis; assembly: GCA_963573935.1. Taxonomy (NCBI): domain Eukaryota; kingdom Metazoa; phylum Chordata; class Mammalia; order Primates; family Lorisidae; genus Arctocebus; species Arctocebus calabarensis. The sequence goes on from CAUYON010188145.1 coordinate 13,991, forward strand.
CTTGGTTTCCCCTCTGGTTCCCCAAGCACTGCCTCTGGCCTGAGGGCCAGCCTGGTGTCCTTCCTTCCTTCTCTGCTCACAACCAACTCAAGCAAGGCTCCACAATGTGGTCACTTTCAAGCCCTCCCAAGCCCTGTGGTCAGAGTATACGATTCACCTCTAATGGGGTCATAAGTGTCTTTTATCTAAGTAGTGAAGGCCTCAGTGTGACCTTCCACCCTGGGCAGTGGGGTGTGGAGAACACAGGAGCTCCTCCCATGACATAGCCAGACCTGGCCCAGGCCACTCAGGGTCTCCTTAAAGGCACCAGCACCAGCAAGGACTCTGCCAACTGCTCTGGGGGTCCAGGGTGGGCAGTGGAATTGGGCCTGGCCCCACCTTCAGGACAAGCCACCACCCCACACTGGCTCCTTGCACTTCCGCACACCCTCCCCACGGGCCCACAGGTATGTGGATAGACCAGGGCTGGTACAACTGGGGAGGTGGGGGGCTCAAGGCCTAGCCTACCTGGACGCAAGCCCATGGAGCCACAAGCTGGAAAATGCAGGACACATGATGGGCAGAGGCTCCGTGAGGCCTGCAGGGCCCTCAGGTGTGTTTCACTGTTCCGGGTCATGGGAGGGGCTTTAAGAAGGCCCTACTAGTATCACTACATGACAAAGCAGGAGCCAGAGCAGTTTCTCCCGGGGGACGGGAGTCTGCCCAGGCCTCTGGTGGAGCTAGCTTGTGGGTTTTGTGTGCTAGGCCAGGGAACCACAAGGTGCACTTGGAAACCTGGTTTTAGAGGCATCAAAGACGTCTGCATGCACATCCAGGCACGTGGGGCATGAGGCACCTTGCCAAAAGTGCCCTAGAAGGCTGACATACAGGCACCCCAGGCCTCCTGGCTGAATTCCACTCCCTGTATTTCTATTCATGCCAGGTCTGCACCCACTACCGCGGGCAGGCTGCCTGCGCTCCCCCTCCTGGACAAGGATGAGGGCCGAGCAGAACCGTGAGAAGCAGTCCCTGGGTGACCCTGAGCGGCAGGCTGCAATCCTGGACACATTTCTCACAGTGGAGGGGCCCCAGGAGGACTAGGCCATCTCCACCTATCTGGGGGTGCTGCAGGCCCCAACACAATGGTAAATCAGGGCAGTCCTTGCCCTGCAGACAGACAAGGCCCTCTCCAAGAGGCTCCAGCCATCACCTCCTGACACAGCAAGCAGCGCCAGGGCACTGCCAAAGGAGGCTCCCTGTCAGCCTCTGGGCCATGGAGTCCTCTGGGCACAGGCCTCAACTCTGCTTGGAGTCCCACTGTTTATCTTGGGATATGCTGGGCCCGTCGATGCCTCTGGGAGCCCCAGCACAAGCCCAGCTCAGTGGCTTTACGTCCAGCTCATCCCTGGACCCTAAAGCATAAGGACAACACAGTCAAGTCACTGCCTGGTGATAAGAGACAAGGAGTGGTGTGTGCAATGGTGGCCTCAGGGTAGAGGGACCTGAGCCTGTGGGAGCCACTCGGAGAACTCCCTGGGGGGGCTCCAAGCTTAGCTAATGGGACACAGTGCTGTCCAGCCAAGCACATAGGGCGAGGGACAGTCCCCAAATTTTCACCTTAGTTTCACTCCTGCTCCCTTCCTCTGCCTCATGGAATCACCACATCAGGGCCCCCTCCCCAGGCTCACCTCCAAAACCTTCACCTGGGTCCCTTGGTACCTGCATCCATCTCATCCTTAGGTTGGAACACCAAGTATCGTCAGACTGCCTCAGAGACACTTCTGGGATTACCTGGGAGACACTTCCGGAATTACCTCTCCCCATTCTGCGTCCATCATAAGGCACATCCTCACGTACATTCTCCAAATTCCATGGCCACTAGACACAGGCAGTGGGCTCTGGGTCATGTTTTGGGTACTGACAGGCCCAACTCAGCTCTCCCAGCGCTGTACATTAAGGGTCACAGAATAAGCTTCTCACCTGATAGCAAGTCAAAGACTGTTTTTTTGTTTGTTTGTTTTAGACAGAGCCTCAAGCTGTCACTCTGGGGAAGAGTGCCGTGGCATCATAGCTCACAGCAACCTCCAACTCCTGGGCTTAAGCGATTCTTTTGCCTCAGCCTCCCAAGTAGCTGGGACTACAGGCGCCTGCCACAATGCCCAACTATTTTTTTTTTTTTTTTTTTTTTGGTTGTAGTTGTCATTGCTGTTTGGCAGGCCTGGGCTGGATTTGAACCCACCAGCTCTGGTGTATGTGGCTGGTGCCTTAGCCACTTGAGCTACAGGTGCCAAGCCCAAAGACTGGTTTTAATATGAAAGTTTAAGCTTGTTTTTGTCCCCAAGACAACCTGCCATACCCCACTTCCCACAAAAACATTTCCAGGAAAAGAAAACAGGCTCTGATCTACATTTTCATCTGTGTTGAAAGAGAGATCCTGGGCTCCCACTCCCACTTCTGAGCTGTACCCAACCACCCACCCTCTCTTGTCTACGCTGTTGGCAAGTCCAGGTTCCCCACAACCAGGTATCCTGAAATGAATGCTGCCCCTGGCTACCAACCTCATAGAACTAGGCAGGTTTCTCTCCCAATCCCACAGAGGCAGCCATGCCCCCAGCCACACCTCCACCCACCAGCTCCATCCCTCCCACTGCAGCTTCTGTAGAACTCATTCACAGAGTGGGGGATTAAAGCATCACCCCACATCTTAAGGCTTGGCCGCAGTCTTTCCTTTCTAGCTGACACCAATGTGCATACAGGGGTATGGGGTGCCCTGGAGTGAGGCTCCAGCCCTGAGGTCATTCTCTGGCTATGCTGCACTTAGGCTGTGCTAATGTGGGTCACATCTCTGGGATAAGTGCCCTGGATTCCCAGTCCCTGAGTAATACAAAAGTAATTTTTTTTTTTTTTTTTTTTTGAGATAGATTCTCAAGCTGTGGCCATGGGTAGAGAACCCTGGCGTCATAGCTCACAGCAACCTCCAACTCTTAGGCTCAAGCAATCCTCTTGCCTCATTTTTTCTATTTTCAGTAGAGATGGGGGTCTCACTTTTGCTCAGGTTGGTCTCCAACTTGTGAACTCAAGCAATCCACCCACCTCAGCTAGATGAGTGCTAGGATGTGCTAGGATGACAGGCAGCAATCAATCCCTAGCAATCGCTTTTCCCAACAGCCATGTCCCAGAAGGTCAAGATGAAGCCAAATACCCACCCATACTAAGTCCTCATGAAATAAGGTGAACATGTGGCTGGCCAAGTCTGACCTGCTTTCTGCCTAGCCATGCAACAGCCCAGAGCTCCTTACCCTCTCTACTAGACTCTCACAAGTCTGGACCCTCCATAAATAAAAATTCTCAGCCATGTCTTCTCCGGCCACAGACCCAGAACTGACTCTCCATGAGTGCCATGTGTCTCAAGGAAGAGTGCACATCCTCTGGCCCATCCTCACACACCCCAACCCTCCCTGTCCCGCCTTGTCTTCTGACATAGGAAGGGAGACAGGCAGGGTGGGAAAAGCCCACTCCAGCTCACAAGTGCCACTTGCCTGGTCAACACTTCTCACGGTGGGCTTTTACTGATGGCAGTGCACAAACTCCACGTCACACTCATGATGGACATCAAAAGAGTGGGAAACCGTGTTTCCAGTTCAGAGGTGAGGTGCCCCAACACACAGATTTTTAATTTTTTTTTTTTTGCATCCAAAATCTTTTTAATAAAACAGTAGATTCCAGGATTAGCTTGCCCGATAGCCACTGGCACACTAGAACTTACGGCCCTTGGAACAGACATAGGGTTTGGTGTGGCTGTGCAGGGTTCCTGGGGCCTTGCTAAAATGTCAGTACACCTCCCGGCCCTTGCGAAAATCGGAAAGTAGGACGGTGCCATGGCCCTTGGGGGAGTCCAGGGCCAGATGGTTGAAGTTGAGGATCTTGCCTCCAGCCTTGAGGATATGGGTGCGGGCCCAGCTGCTCATGCACAAGGCACACATGTTCAGTTCTCACTTCCTGAACCCACGTATCATCTGTTATGGTCCCCACAACCACAGCTGTTTTGTTTTCCCGGCCAGAAAGTTTCATCTTCCAGATCATCCAGGAAAGAGACAGTGGTGGCCAATCGGTGTAACTCATAAACAACCTCTTCAGCACAACCTAGTTGAAGGTAGCGTTGGTTCATCTGTCCAGAAACCTGTATAGCTTGACCAACAGTCATAGGTAAATGTCTTGGGCTCCTTTCGATGAACCGTTCACTCCTTGTTGTGGTGAATATCGACTCCCATGATGGTGAAGCCCATTGCAGAATTTTTACAAACAGCCACTTCTGGGGCACACACAGGGAGGCTGGTAGGAGAAGGTGCAAGGACAGGTCTGTGGCAGGGACAGGCCAGATGTGGAAGTAACAGGAGCCCCACCCTCACCAGGCTCTGCCCATCAGGCACCACCAGGCCCCTGTTACAACTACACCCTGGAGGGTCTGCCACAGACACTGCATGACAGGAGCCCTCTGGAGTCAAGAGAAAAGCCCTTCTCCATCTGAGGGAACCCCAAGACCAGGCACCAGCAGGACCCCAAGCAGTTCAGCTCCTCTGGGTTTGGTGAAGCTTACGGTACAGGTTAAGACCTGGAGAATAAGACTCAATGATTTGTGTTTAATGGAGAGCCAAGTATGCCTGGCCAGGTGGCAACCTGCTTTGAGGCTTCTGAGGCAAACGTGCTCAGCAATTTGGAAGACCCCATCAAGTCCCGTTTGCTCTGGGCTAGGCCGAGAGGAAGCTGAGGACAACCGGGGCAGTGAGCAGAGCCCCCTACCTCACTGACCCATGCAGCAGTTAGGCTGAGCTAAGGGCATCTTCTCAAGGCCATGAGCGGTCTTGAGCCAACCAGACACCCAAACACCCACCCATGGTAGCTGGCACAGCACACAGCTCATAGGCGTCCTAGGAGGCAGGCTCATGGGCCAGAGGAGGGGCACCCTTGCTGGGCCCCAACCACACTCATACAGACTTAGAAGGGCCCGAAGGAGGGTTTATAAGCAGGTGCCAGAGTCACTGCCTCTCCACAAACACCACACCAACAGCCAGGCCCCTGCACACCCTCCCTCAGGGCTGGGCAGAGAAGGTGGGGGGCTCTGAGATTCCAAAAAGGGTTTGCAGGGAACAGCAGCTTACTGGTTATGAGGGGATTTAAAATCTGGCACACCCTGCCAATAAGGAAGCCCTTCCTCAAGGCAGGCGCCAAGGTTTATTTTTGTTGTTGTTTGTTTAATTTAGAAACAGAGTCTCACTTTGTCACCTTCTGTAGAATGCCACGGGGTCACAGTTCACAGCAACCTCTAGCTCTTGGACTTAGGTGATTCTCTTGCCTTAGCCTCCCGAGTAGCTAGGACTAAAGGGGCCTGCCACAACACCCGGTTGTTTTTTGTTGCAGTTTGGCTGGGGCCGGGTTCGAACCTGCCACCCCTTGGTATATGGGGCTGGCGCCCTACTCACTGAGCCACAGGCACCTCCCACATGCCAAGTTTTGAGAGAGAAACGAAGTCTCCCACGTGCAGAGAAGCACAGTCAGGGGCCCCAAGTGCAGGGCACCTCCATAGATCCACTGTCCTCTCCTGAGCCACACACAAGTGTATGGCTGTAGCCTTGGCCTTCCTTTATAAGGACAGGCTGGATTGCTCCTTTAAAAACCTACTTTTTCTTGATAATTGGTTTACATTTTCCTTTTTTCAGTTCTACCTCAACAGACCTTGTGAGTGCTATGCTGGGCCCAGGCTCCTCCAAGCAGCATCCTGACATTGGGAGGCTCACTGGGAGAGCCTGGCACACAGTCTGGCAGGGGTACAGCAGGAGAGTCTGCCTCAAGTATGTTGGATTCTACAACCCCGCCTCCCCCCTCGGGGTCACAGTGTCTTGGGGGTCCCAAGGCTCAGATATAGCCTCTCTGTCACCTCCCAGCTAGCTGCTACCAAATTCCCCGCTCCCTTCTTTAGGGTCAGAGCACCCTGTTTGCAGTGACCAAGTGTTTTGATTTGTTTTACAATGATTCCAGCAGCTGTTCTCCAAAGGCTCCAGGTATGTGGTGGTTACCCAAAGTCCTATCCAGTGGCAGGTGTAGGCAGTGGCCACACACCAACTACATGCCCCCTTCCTGTGCCCAGTTCCAGCCCGTCAGTCTCTCAAAAAAGGACGCCTCCTCCAGGCTACCAGTACCCTCCACAAACTCCTCATAGATGGACCTCTCTGCAAAGGGCTGGAGGCGCGCAGCTCCACCTTGTCAGCTTTCTCCAGGAGCCAGTGACCCACCTATCAGGTTGCTCCAGGGGCTGCACTCACCACTCTCCAGACAGAGCTGCACTTACCAGGCATTGCCAAAGACCAGCCCACACCTAAGCAGGCCCCTGAGGATGAGTGCAGCCAGACCGTGACTTGACCTATTACCTAAGAGCCGGTACCAAGCAAAGGCTCCGCTCACCTTTTCCACTTGCTCCCAGCAGCATGTCACCAGAGCCAGAGTGTGCTTATAGGCAGCACTGATGAGGTGGTAAAACTCCTGGCCCATGAGCTGGGCCCTGCTGTTCGGCTTCTTCACCAGGGTCTCACCTTGCCAAGGACAGTCAAAGGACATGTAGTCCAGCTTCTTACTCATCCCCAACCACTCAATCTGGGGTAAGCAGAGCCCAGGGTGAGCCTGCGATGACACATCTGCCAGCAGATACGTGCCAGGGATGCCCAGCCCTTACCTGGGCATAAGTGCTCTGATGCTCTTCCTCAGGTTGTCCTAAGCCCCAGCAGTGACCCACCCAAAGAACAGCTGCTCGGCCACCCTGCCCCCCAGCATCATGCACATGTCATTGAAGACCTGCTCCTGTGTGTGGAGGTGCTGCTCCCAGGGCAGGTGCTGGGTGTAGCCAAGTCCCATGCTCCAGGGGATAATGGACACCTGCCAGGAAGGAAAGGGCCAGATCAGCCCCTAATCACCATCCCTACCTCCTCCAGGAGTTCCCCCTGAATCACTCAGGCCCACCTCACCCCTGCTTTGGTCCCTTGACAGGAGTGTGGGAGAAGAAATCCCCTATCTGAGGGGGCTGCCATGAGGAGTGCACCTTGCCACTGGGGGCTGTAAGTGAAAGCCCTCTCTGTCCTGCCTGCCCTGCAGAAGCTCTGGAGAAACCCAGCAGAGTGAGTTCAACACCAAAGCTTTTCTCTGGAGTCAGGTGGCTCAGGCCCTGCCTGAAATCAACACCCACTGCTCTGCCTTCCCATCCTCTAGGGAATCTTTTGACAAATTCAACACTAACATATTCCTAAAGCCACTGCTTGAATGTGCCGTATTGGCATGACCAATAGACGATACAGCCAGCTGTCCAGGTAAGCCAGCCCTGAGCCCAATGGCAGGTCCCTCCAGAAGGGAGAGTGACCTTCAGCAGGGAGTCTGCATGCTCCAGGAACTAGCCCACCACTGCGTATCCAGCCTCATGATAGACCATAGTTATCTTTTCACTGGGCTGCAGGACCTGGGTCTTCTCAAGGCCAACAGATTACATTTCAGGGCAAGGATAGGGAGAGCAGCAGCAGAAGCGAGCACCAAGTCTCCAAGCCTCCATAGTAAGCATGTGTCTGCTGCCACACCTGACCCTTGCAGACTGCAGAGAGGCCGGAGCCCAGCTCCATGCTGCTGCCTGCTCTGCAGGGAGACACCCCTGCAGCTCTGCCAACCACGCACTTCACACTTGGAGCTGCTTCTAAGACCCATTTTAAGCCAATGGGAGCAGCTCTGTGGGTGAGCTACAGCAGTCCCACTTTTATCCAGAGGCTGGACTAGAAGTGACCCCACTGCATGTGAGTCAAAAAATGATGCTGTCCACAGGGTCCTAAGGCCCATCTTAGGGGCAGGTAACCCCTCTGTTTAGACCAGCCAGTCTGAACGGTCAGCGCATCAGACACCCCAGGATGGCCCTCAAGTGTCTGCTTTGGGTGACCTGATGTTTCACGTATTTTCTGGGTGAATTATACTTTCATAAGAAGTTACACAGAGATGAAGTAACAAGGATGACCTTTCACCTGGCTGACATCCACTCTAACAACTCAGGGCTGGCCCATGAAGGACAGCCATTGGCCACCTCCCTAATCTCCATCCCCAGAACAGCCACACCAACTAACAAAGCCCTTCCCCTCCTCTGACTCCAATCCCTCAGGCTGACCTGGCTGAGCAGCCCAATCTGCAGGAAGGTGGGTGTGTGGCCCAGCCCATTGAGTTCAAGACAAGAGACACAGCTATCTCCCAAGCTGAAGAAAATGCACTAATAGTCACTCCTTTAACTTCCAAGACAGCCTAGGCAACAACCAGCACTGGATAGTCCCTGAGCTTCCACAAGACTTTTCCCTAGAAACCCCATCCATGCGGGCTCCCTGCTGCTCCCTGCTCTGCCACCCAGAGCAGCCTCCAAACCTGGCTCTACCCATTTGCTCAGGTCCTCTGATGGCCTGGAAGTCCTGCCCCTTTAAAGTTCTAAATGTTGCTCCCAGAAGGGACATGAATGCGGTCAGAAGACCCCAAGTCCCAAATTTTGTTTTAGAAAACTAGTCCAAATTCCTGTGTATGGAAGTCAAGTTGGAGCCCAAGGGTGAGCCTGCTGGGGCCACGCTGGAAACACCCCTCCCTCTCTGAGGGTCCTGGGCCCACCCCCCCACAACTCAAAGTGCTTCTCTTTAACAAAAGGACACAGGTGGAAGCAATCAGAGCTGCTTCACTGCAAACATTCAAAACATTAGCACTTGACCTATGAAAGGAAAAATAGTCCACAGGCAGTGTGGTTCCTGGCCTCTAGAGCTTGACCCAGATAAGTTTTGTCAAAGGAAAGTCTCCTGCAGAGAGGCCAGAGCAGACCCCTGAGGAGCTGCTTCATCAGTCACCATTATTTTTAGCCAAGGCTTTCAGTTGAAGTTTATTAAAGTATAACTTATATACCACAAAATCCACCCATTTTGAGTGTATGTATCAATGATTTTCATTAACTTATCAAGCAGTGTAACTATTGCCATAACCTAGTTTTAGGACATTTCCCATAATTTCTATCACAGAGGAATCTGTGCCTGCTCATGGCTGATTCTTGTTCCTATCACTAGCAAACCACTTGTCCACCTTCTGTGGATTTGCTCATTATGCACATTTCATATAAATGGAATTATTCATGTGCCCTTTTGTGTCTCAGTTCTTGCACTTAGAACAATTATTTCCTAGGTTCATCATCCACTTTGTATTGATATCTCATTCCTTTTTACAGGTGAATTCTTTCTTTTTTTTTTTTAAGAGACAGAGTCTCACTTTATCGCAACTTCCAACTCCTGGGCTTAGGCGATTCTCTTGCCTCAGCCTCCTAAGTAACTGGGACTACAGGAGCCCGCTACAACACCCAACTATTTTTTGTTGCAGTTTGGCTGGGGCCAGGTTTGAACCTGCAACCCTTGGTATATGGGGCCGGCGCCCTACCCAGTGAGCCACAGGCACTGCCCTACAGGTGAATTCCTTTATAGTATATGCCAATTTATCAGTTCACTGGTGGGTGGACACTGGCTAGGTATGTTTCTAATTGGAGCAGTCCAATGATTCCTACTGAGTCTTCCCCACTGAGGGAGGGAGAAAATCAAAGTCTAGGTAATTTGTTTGTGCTTCCTAACTTTGTAGGCAAATGAACATCTAAAGTCTGCTGTGGTCTTAGGAAGCACATTCCAGGCATAAGACAGATGACATCCTTCACCCACCAGCCTGGAAAAAATTCCCTGGTCACCTTGTAGCAAATATACATTCCTGTGTGTGAATACCTGACCTGAACACCAGGCAGGACACCACGACCAGAGGTGGCTAGTGGAAATGAGATCCACACCAGAATGTCCAGACTTGCCAGGTGCAGGTGGGTGTGGGACAGAGGCCAAGGCCAACAACTGCCACATATCCATGAGGCACTGAGGCATGCCAATGGCTGCTGAGGAGGGTAACTGGCCAGAAAGCCCCTGGAAGTCTCCACTCACTCCTGCAGTTTAGACTACCCAGGTAGGGAAGCTCATATAGCTCAGGTTTTAATTACAAAGGAGAGAAAAGCAAAGGAAACTCTCCAGCCGGGGGCTCAAGCCCAATACTAAAAGGCAACAAAATTCAGCAGTTCAGTACATCTTACCTCAGACATTATTTTGGTCTATACAATAAAGACTATGTCTGAACAAAATTAAAACAGAAATTCAAATGGGTGCAGATAAGCTTTGAAGCTATCTCAACAGTATCAGCAGACAGCCACCTGTGCACAGAGAGCTGCACACACAGCACTCACCAGGGAAGGCTGAGGAGAGCACCACCAGCATCCTTGCCAGGGTACCTTTACTGAGCCTCTTGTCTAACTTCAGTGGATACAGGTGGACCTTGAAGATCAAGGACTTACCCACCTTCTATGTCAGGTGGCCTAACAAAAAAGAGACATAGGGGCTCGTACTCTCAGTCCCCCACAAAAGTGCAAGGACAGCCTCCTGCTCACTCCACAGCCCACTGCAAGGCCCATGTAATGGGCAGGAGGCCCCTGCCCAGCTGCCCACACACGGCACTGGCTCTGAGGACCAGGAAGGAACCACTCAGAGGCTCCACCTCTGACTGTTCTTACATTACCCTCACTGCCCCAGCAGCTAACTGGAACTTCCCTGGCTGAGACCCCTCACTCCGTCCCACAGCCTGGCTCCAGGGATACAGCCAAATCTCAGGATGTGGCCTCCTTAACCACATTCACTACTGGTTCTTGCCAGCCTCTGACACCACAAAGTGCCCACTCCACAGTGGCAACATGAGGTCTTTCACCCACCCAGATCTATGTGGGCTCACAGGACCCAGGGAGCTGGCATGGATGAGGGCAGGTCAGTGGCTGCAGAGAAAAAGGATGTACAACAGAGGCGAAGGGTGTGGAGGAAAGCTGGACACCCCACCTCCCTCTTCTCTCCAATCAATTCCTTCTAGGTGACAATCTAATTAGAATGACTGATGGACAGTAAAGACAATAAGAGATTTTGGGCCAGCATGGTGGCTCACACCTATAATCCTAGCACTTTGGGAGACCAAGGTGGGAGCATCCCTTGAGCTCAGGAATTCAAGACCAGCCTGAGCAAGAGTGAGATCCTGTCTCTACCAAAAGTAGAAAAACTACCCAGGCATGGTGGCAGGTGCCAGTAGTCCCAGTTCCTTGGGAGGCTGAGGCAGGAGGATCACTTGAGCCCAGGAGTTCAGAGACTACACTGAACTATGATGACAGCACAGCACAGCACTATAGCCTGGGCAACAGAGAGAGTCTCTATCTCAAAAGAAAAAGAGAGAAGAGAGATTTTAGAAATGTTTTTGACCTGTACAGAAAGTGCCAACACAGCAGCCCTGACTGCTATCCTCAGAAAGGCCTGCTTATGAAGCCTGCACCTAGGACTGGGGTCTGAGAGCTCCTGTGCTCCCTGTGCCCAGCGGGCTGGTGCAGATGGTGTGGCTTGTGCAAAGCACTTGCTTTCCTCCTGGACTTCTGGAGCACCCCAGGCAGAGGGTGTCTCCACCACTAGTGAGGATAGGGGGAAGAGTTTCCGGAGCTCGCTGATCAGCACTTGGCACATGCTGTCACAATGCCGTGCCAGGAAGTCAGCACATCCCATGTGGCACCACTAGGGGAGAGCACTGGAAGCAGTGCTTGGTCTGCCCCCAGACTTCTTCCCACAATGAGTCCTGGGACTCCAGCTAAGAAATCAGTGGATCTGCGGTTCTCTCAGGGACCTTAACAAAACCCAAAAGCCAAAGGGCAATAAAACCTGCCATAGTTCTATTGAAAGCTTTTCCAAATTCAAAAACTAGTACAAATGCCTAGACATGTCTTGTATAGGGCTGACATGGATTACACCTTAACTAGAATCACTTTGGGAGGAAGCATGTCTGGGTATGTGTGCGATTCTGGGTGAGGAGACCAGCAGGAAAAGGCTCCACATGGAAGGAGGTGGGCTCTGCCCACAGCATCCAGAGCACTGACGCACATCTACTTGGTCTCCATCCCCAGAGAAGCAGGTGTCTCCTCATCCCAGGTGATGACTGTGAGCACATCCATCCCAGATTTCTGCAGCACTCAGGGAGACTGACTCTAATATGGCTTTCTCTATGTTGGTCTGAGCGTGGCCTTCTTTAAAAACAGAATACCGAAGGATTCTCTCCAGAGAGTGTGTCAGTGCTACTTGTTGGCAAATAGTAACACCTGTTCAGTCCATTTTGCATTGAACCCCAAGAGGCCAACAACCCAAGCCCTCCACCCAGAGAGACAAGGGTGCGGCCCCCCCCAGTGATCCTTACAGGCTTTTATTGAAGACAGGCATGAGAAAATATAGAAATACAGGGGAAAGCTTTGAAGAGCAGGCAAAGGTTATAAAACAAGCAGTTTATCTTCAGCTGCAGGATTGAATTCTTAACACATCCTGTTTACTGCACTGCTGTCTCGCCCTTTTCTTACCACTGCTGATTATGACTTAGCACTGAGACAGCTGCTGTGTCTGGTGAGTATTGTTTTCAGTGCTTAGGGCCAGCAGTGATGCTCGGACTTTTCTCAGATTACTGTTCTTAGTGCCTTGCATTTTTAACCCTATGCTGTATTCCACAGGGGTGTCTTTATAGGAAAAGGCTGGAGGAGAGTCCAGACAGTGTCAGGCCACAAGGACAGCATCCACTCACTATCCATCTCCACAAGCATCTGGTCCACTCTCCTGCTCACTCTGGCTTTGTTTCCTGCCAATTACATCAATCTCATCAATGAATAAGATACAAGGAGCATATCCTTTTTTTTTTTTTTTTGGTAGAGACAGAGTCTCACTTTATCACCCTTGGTAGAGTACCGTGGAGTCACAGCTCACAGCAACCTCCAACTCCTGGGTTTAGGCGATTCTCTTGCCTCAGCCTCCTAAGTGGCTGGGACTACAGGCACCCACCACAACACCTAGCTATTTTTTGATGCAGTTTGGCTGGGGCTGGGTTTGAACCTACCACCTTTGGTATATGGGGCCAGCACCCTACTCACTGAGCCACAGAGGCCGCCCACAAGGAGCATATCTTTAGGCCACTGGAAACATATCACAAACCTGAAATAGAAATCCACATAAAGAGTCTATCTTGCGGCTCAGCACCTGTGGCTCAACAGGCTAAGGTGCCAGCCACATACACCTGAGCTGACGGGTTCGAATCCAGCCCGGGCCTGCCAAACAGCAATGACGACTGCAACCAAAAAGTGGTCAGGTGTTGTGGCGGGCGCCTGTAGTCCCAGCTACTTGGGAGGTGGAGGCAAGAGACTTGCTTGAGCCCAGGAATTGGAGGTTGCTGTGAGCTGTGATGCCACAGCACTCTATGCAGCGTGACAGCTTGAGGCTCGGTCTCAAAAAAAAAAAAAAAAGAGTCTATCTTGCTACTGGTATAAGGATAAAGATAACAGTCCACTCCATACCCTCTCATCTGAAACCTCTGGCTTGTTTTTCCTAAGCGCATCAGCACCTCACACATTCACCCACAGCCAGGGCTCCACACCAAGCCTGCAACCCTTCAAGCCAACCAGACTGGTCAAGGATAGGCATGCTGTGACCACTTGCAGGTAGCCCCCCTAGCCTTGCTGGCCAAATGCCTACAAACATTTCTAGGAACTCAGACCAATTCACAGTGATGAAGAGCACACCGACCTCCCAAGCAGTGGCTTTGGCAAGAAGTGTATTCCCAGTACCAGGAGGACCTGTGAGCATGGCTCCCTGAAACAGAAAGGTGACACTGGGTTCCTAATGGTGAACAGATGGTACACAGACAAAAGAGTGCCATTTTCTTTCCTTTTTTCTTTTTTTTAAGAGACAGTCTCACTTTATCGCCCTCAGTAGAGTGCCATGGTGCCACACAGCTCACAGCAACCTCCAACTCCTGGACTTAGGCGATTCTCTCTTGCCTCAGCCTCCCGAGTAGCTATGACTACAGGCGCCCACCATAACACCTGGCTATTTTTCTGGGTTTTTTGCAGTTTGGCCGAGGCCGGGTTTTAACCCACCACCTTCAGTATATGAGGCCAGTGCCCTACTCCATGAGCCACAGGCACCGCATTTTTTTTTTTTTTTTTTTTTTTTATCGTCCTCAGTAAAGTGCCATGGCATCACACAGCTCATAGCAACCTCCAACTCCTGGGCTTAGGCGATTCTCTTGCCTCAGCCTCCCAAGTAGCTGGGACCACAGGCACCCGCCACAATGCCCAGATATTTTTTTTGTTACAGTTTGGCTGGGGTCAGGTTTGAACCCAACATCTCGGTATATAGGGCCAGCGCCCTACCCACTGAGCCACAGACACCTCCCCAAGACTGGCTATTTTTGTTGTCGTTGTTGTTTAGCAGGATCCCATTGGCCCTGGAGCAAGTGGCTGGCGCTCAGCCAGGTTTTTTTTCTTTTTTATTAAGTCGTATATTCATAGATCATGAATACATTTATGCCTTTGTGGGATTCAATGTGTTGATTATTTATACAAATTGGAGTGCTTATATCCTACTAATTAACAGTTTTCGCCTCATTTCTTTAATCAGTGTTAAGACATTTGTGTTATATACTTGATTGATTTGACTTGTACCCTTGCAATATGCTCCATAGGTGTGGTCCTACCATTAACCCTCCCTCTATAGAACTGCTCCCCTTCCTTCCCATCTCCCTCCCCTTCCCTCCTTCATCTTGGGCTATAGTTGTGATTTATCTTTCATATGAAAATGTGAGTGGGCAGTGCCTGTAGCTCAAGGAGTAGGGTGCCAGCACCATATGCCGGAAGTGGCGGGTACAAACCCAGCCCTGGCCAAAAAAAATTAAAAAAGTGTGAGCGATTATAAATTGGTTTCCTCCTAGTACTGAGTAAACTGGATATTTTTTTTTCCATTCCTGAGATACTTTACTAAGAAGAGTATTTTCTAGCTCCATCCATGTAAACATAAAAGAGGCAAAGTCTCCATCTTTTTTAATGCTACATAGTATTTCATGGTATACAGATATCATAATTTATTAATCCATTCATGCATGGATGGGCACTTGGGCTTCTTCCATGATTTGGCAATTATGAATTGAGCTGCAATGAAAAATCTGGTGCAAATATCTTTGTTGCCAAGTGATTTTTGGTCTTTTAGATTATACACTTAGTAGAGGAATTGCAGGATTAAATGGCAGGTCTACATTTAGATCCCTAAAATTGGCCTGGGAGAACACTTGAGGAGGCCGGGGGGGGCCCCCCCCCCCCCCCCCCCCCCACCCAAAACCCACAAAAAAAAAAAAAAAAAAAAAAACCAAAGAAAAAAAAAAATAATTTAAAAAATAATATTTTATTATTTTTTAATAAATAAAAAAAAAAAAAAAAAAAAAAAAAAAAAAAAAAAAAAAAAAAAAAAAAAAAAAAAAAAAAAAAAAAAAATTTATAAATT
>CAUYON010188149.1:0-13232 GCA_963573935.1 Arctocebus calabarensis
CCAAGTGCAAGTCACAGCAATCATCATGAAATTGGATTTACTGACTCTAATTTATTCCCTTTGAAAATGTGAGAGCCCCTTGAGTCAAGTGACACAAAATCTTTCTACAGTACAATGGAAATTAAAAATAGATATTCCCAGGTCGAGATACCATGTTACCATGTCAGTATCCCCACCAGCCTTCAAGAGAGATCTGCATGTTGTCCACTTTCATCACTCAGATTTGAGGAGGTAGCCAGCAGCTCCCAGAACTGTGACTCTGAAATTTGGGATGCTCTACCATTCTCTGAAAGCCTGGACAAGTTTCTGGCAGTTATGGAAAGTGAGATCCCTGTAACCCAGACAAATGCCAGTAGTAGGAAACATGTAGATAATGACATCAGTAAATTGCAAGCAGACCACAACAAGTTAACTATGTCTCCCCAGAGAACTACTGCTCTGCATATACCACCTGTAGCTTTACGATCATCACAAGTAACAATCAAAGCAAACTCCAGCAAAGATAACTTTTTTAACTGTGAGGCAAATGCAAGTCCTGGTGTTCAAAAGGAGTCACAATCAGATAACACAGAAGAGGCTATCTCTATAAGTAGCAATAGAAAAGATACTTTGGGATATTTTCTACCAAACACTTATCTGTCAGCTCTGTTTTCGTCTTCAAATGATTCGGAAACAGCAGATACTCTTAGGAAAACTGTAAGAATTCTGTCACGTGGGGACGAAATTCTACTTAAATCCAATACTTCAGAAAGTGACCATCCTTTTCTCAATATCAAATATAAGGAGTCGCAAGGAAACTCAATTTCAGAAATGAATGAAAAGTTAACAACTTTGTGGTCTAGGAAGTATAATAACATCTTGGATCTTCACAAATTAGAAAATAAACAATCTTATAGGTGGTCAAAGAACCAAGATGACAGTTTTAAAGTTTGCAGGAAACTCACATATCCTTTAGAAACTCTTTGCTATAGTCTAAATTAGGGATTCTCAAACTACGGCCCGCGGGCCATAGTTGGTGTGAATTGTATTGGTATGAATTGTATTTGTTCCCGTTTTCTACTTCAAAATAAGATTATGTGCAGTGTCCATAGGAATTTGTTCATAGTTTTTTTTTTTTTAACTATAGTCCGGCCCTCCAACGGTCTGAGGGACAGTGAATTGGCCCCCTGTTTAAAAAGTTTGAGGACGCCTGGTCTAAATAAAAGTACAATGAAATAAAAGCCTCGTGGACGTTCCAGTAGTAACATAACACAAAGCTATCCTACTGGTTATGAAGATAGCTGCAAAGCTTCTGCTGATCTCTTTGATGATATTGTTAAAGAAATGGGCATTGCAACAGAAATTGCCAAAAAATCACAGGATATTTTGTCACAGTGTGGAATGTCTTTGACAGAAAGTCATTCTTCAGAGTCTGATTTTTCACTGAGATTAATTTCTGAAAATGCCAGCCTGCTTTCACAAAAATTTTCCTTGCAAAGTTTATCTTCCCCCAGACATCCAAGAACATCGTCTCTTCCACCTCATTTTTAATCAGATTCAGAATATAATTTCGAAGACAGCCAACTTTGTTCCATGTTCACAATCAACTCCAATTACAGGGTTTCACCAAACAAGAATTCATGGGATAAATGGAGCTTTCAAAAAATTACCTACTTTTTATACAGATTTTGATGTTAATTATGAAAAAACAAGAATTTCCCCTGAATGTGACAAACAGCAAGCCATCCCCAGCTGTCAAAAAAATATAAAAATGCCTGGGCAGCAACCCAGAAGCCCTATTATGTTGGTATTACAGAACCAGAGGTTTTTAACCAATCTCCTATTGCTGAGTGCATTGAAACTAGTATTGATGAATGGATCCCTCCTACCACACAAAAAGTTTTTTTTTCAGATGTGCATGAATTCCAAGTCATGGCTATAAGGAAATACTTTGCTACCCATATTTCCCCTAATCAAAAAGAGTTACCAAGAAAGAAACTGAAACATGTCAGGCAAAGAACTGACAAATGTTTTAAAAAGGAGTTAAACAATATACTTACAGCAACAGTTACAAAACAGAATATTCCAAAATATGACTGTAAAAGTCCAGGCTGAATATCTAAATGTCCAGATGCTCAAGTCTTAGAAGCAACTCAGTTGCATCCTGTTCTTTGACTTTCTTGTTTGGAAGTCAAACATTGCCTTTTATTTTCAGGAAATTGTCCACCTTCCATGTCTGAAACTCAAAGTTCTTGGTCACCAGAATTGTTTTCAGAAAAAATCACCTGAACCCAATTCCTGACAGAACACTATGATTCAGATATTTGTGCACTTCATTATGTACTGTTCATTGTATGTTAGAATATTGTTTGTTTGTTTGTTTTAATGCAGTTTTTGGCCCTCACTGGGTTTGAATCCACCACCTCCAGCATATGGGGCTGGCACCCTACTCCTTTGAGCCACAGGCGCCGCCCCAGTAATATTGTTAATATTGCTTTTTTAAAGTATTTGTTAAAATTACATGTACTACCAGAAATAAAGTTTTTTCAAACCAAAAAAAGATACACGTTTAATAGCAGTAAAATATTTGAGATTATTGGAATATATGTGACATAAGGTAATATGTATTTACATATATGTAATTTTTTTGAGACAGAGTCTGACTCTGTTTCCCAGGCTAGAGGCCATGGCATCAGCCTAACTCACAGCATCCCTAATAGCTGGGACTACATGTGCCTGCTACTATGCCTGGCTATTTATTTATTTATTTATTTTATTTATTTATTTTTGAGACAAAGTTTCACTATCTCAGCCTCCCAAGTAGGTGGGACTACAGGCACCCGCCACAACTCCTGGCTATTTTTTTATTGCAGTTCGGCCGGGGCCAGGTTTGAACCTGCCACCCTCAGTATATGGGGCCAGCGCCCTACTTACTGAGCCTCAGGCGCCTCCCTTTTATTTATTTTTTGTAGAGAAAGGGGCTCACTCTTGCTCAGTGTAGTCTCAAACTCCTGAGCTGAAGAGATCCTCCTGCCTTAGTTGCCCAGAGTGCTAGGATTACAGGCACGAGCCACTGTGCCTAGCCACGATATGTAATTTTTTGATCATAGAAGCCCAATATGGAGAAAATTCTAAAAATTCATCGAAAAACTAAGAAATTTGAATAAATACGTAATGGAAAAATATACCTTGTTTATTGACTCAGCACTGTGAGTATAGAAGCTCTTTCCAAATTAACCCATAAATTTAAAGTTCAGGTTAAGAATATGAATCTGACATGGTGATGTATGCCTGTAATCCCAATGAATCCAGAGGCAGGAGGATCACTTGAGCTCAGGAACTCAAGGCTGCAATGAACAATGTCTGTGCCACTGCACTCCAGCCTCCAGAAAACTTGAGACTCACTCAAAATAAGTCAAGTAGAATGCAGGGGAAAGTGAGTTCTCACGATACAGCCATTTCATAACTCCAAGGGCAGGAACTGAAACATACAAACAGGAAGAGAAATGCTAGAGCTGAAACTACTTCCTCCATCAGAGTTCTTACGTCTTACTGTCTGTTTTACCTAGCCTCTTTCCTCTTATGAAGTCTAGGTCTGTCTGTCTCTCTCTCCCTTTCCTCCATCTCTTTTCTTCTTTTCTCCTCTCTTGCTCCTTTTATACTCACGCAATCCTGGCTTTTTCCCTTTACTCATTTTGTACCATACTTACTATGGCTGCCCAAACCCGAACTGTATATGATGTAATAAACTAGTCCCTCCATTTTTGTAGTTCAATTTATTAAGGCAAATAAAGTGATGGTTGTTTTTCAGAGTCCGTTTTTGTTCCACTTAGCCTTGGTTAGTGTTGAAAGTGTTCTGGGAGGGACAGGCAGTGAGCTTGATATAATATTTCCCCTCAATTTTCTCACTACTTCATCATATTCTTTTCACCTGTAATTCTTATTCTTTCAACATTCGGCTCAGTGTCCCCTTCTCATGAGATAGACTTCGCTAACCCTCACGTCTAGAGGTCAGGTGTTCCTCTACATGTCATAGCATATGCTAATTTAGAATCAGTCTCACTATAACATGATTGTTTGCTTTTTTTAAATTTACTCCTCCGTCTGAATTTGGAGTCTTTTGAGGGCAAGGACACAGTAGGCACTCAATTCATCACCCACATAGATAAACGAGTAAAGGAAATAAAGAGAAAATTACAGGAGTTTTAGTTGGTGGCTCTTTAAATTCATGCCCCACTTTTGAAAAGCAATTTGGTGACGTGTACCACGAGCTAAGGAAGTGTTTACAGTCCTGCTTGAGTTGATTCTAATGTGGAGAGTATGTTTCTGTGAGTATTTACTGAATACTTGTTATTTGTCAAATATCGCTCTAAATCCTAGGATTTAGACCAAGGCAGTGGACCTACCATAATCCTTTTAGGACTATTGTGATGTTGAACCATATGGGCTGCTCTCCATGGTTCTGAATCACATATGCTATTAAGACACAGCTTAGTTCACTCTCTTGTATGTAATCTTTCCCCAGAGTTGTGAAGCAGAATAAGGAAGAAAGAGAAATGCATAGCCATATAAAGACTCAAGTAGAAAGGGGCCAGGCACAGTGGCTCACGCCTGTAATCCCAGCACTCTAGAAGGCCGAGGCTGGTAGATTGCCTCAGCTCAGGAACTTGAGACCAGCCTGAGCAAGAGTGAGACCCAGCCTCTAACAAATAGCTGGATATTGTGGCAGGGGCCTATAGTTCCAGCGACTTGGGAGGCTGAGGCAAGAGGATCACTTGAGTCCAAGAGTTTAAGGTTGCTGTGAGCTATGACACCCTGGCTCTCTACCAAGGGCAACAAAGTGAGACTCTGTCTAAAAAAAAAAAAAAGACTCAAGAAGAAAAACAAAGCTTGCTCTAGGATTATTTTTGAATATTTTCCCCTTAATAACAAATATATGACAACTAGCTCATACACATGCACAAAAGAAACAACTGAAGAAAAATAATTACATAGCAAGCAATGCAAAACTGTGCTAGACTTAAAGGGAATAAATAAGTTCAGGCATATAAATACCAGAAGATTTAGAAATGTGTTAACTGAAGTGCCACCATCTGTTGAATTATACTGAATTACTGATGGTAAAATTTTGTGGACAATTAACATGATGATTTACATTTTAAGCTAGCAATCTTAGCAAATCTTAGCATATTTTATCTAGATAAGGAGAGTCTCCTGTTTCCTTGATTTTCCCCTTAACAATGTTCTTGTGGTTTCTGCCTTTAGAAACGTAATGTCCAGAAAGGGCTAGAGAGATCACTAGCTTTGAAGGACTAGTGGATCCAGAAAAGGCTGGAGGATCACTAGCCTTGAAGATCACAAATCTTGAAGGACCTTGAAAGCCTTAAGAAGTTGGACTTTCTTCTAAGAAAGAAGAAGAAAAACAAATTTTTTCTTTGCTAATTTAGAATCAGCTCACTGATTCTAAATCAATGAACTAAGAAAATGAGAAAGATGCTGTTTGGGGACAACTCAAACCACATTTTCTCCTCTGCTCAAACACCAATGCAATCAGCACACACAGAAGACTTTTGTGAACAAATGTGGAGGGAGAAAGTTCTCTGCATCAACCAACAAGCAATCAGTTGTTCAGTGGACACCACCTAGATGTCCTCTAATTTGATTCTGATACTATCTCCCTAGAGAGAGTGTCAGATCTCATTGGTTGAGACCTCAGTCTATAATAGTGCCCCACCTCTTCAGACACCAGTCACAAATCCAGGCTTCTGGACCTTCCAACCAACTGGCTTTGACTTGGGGCTCCCACTACCCCCTCTTTGGGCTTGATTATTTTGCTCAAACGGCTTGCAGAACTCAGGGAGTTTGTTTATTATTATTGGTTTATTATTGTTAACTAAAAAAACCAAGTTTCATAATTTGGAAAGGACAGCTTTATTTTTCAAAAATGATTGCAGCTTATTTACAATATATATATATGTGTGTCTATATATATATCAGCCAAGCATGATGGCCTGCCCCTGTAGTCCTAGCTACTCATGAGGCTGAGGGGGGAAGATTATTTGAGGCTAGGAATTCAAGGCTGAAGTGAGCTACAATCACCATTGCACTCCAGCCTGGATGACAGAGCAAAAAGAGAAAGATAGCACAATGAAGTTAGAAAATATTTTAATTGGGTGCAATAAAAATATAACATTTTTAAAGTAATGGTACTTGGCTAAATCAGTGATTATGAGAGAGAGCTGAGACCCCTCTTAGGGACCTGAAGCCCCCCCACCCCCAAGCATGGACATAAAGAAGAACACTGAATTCTAGTTATAGGCACCTGGCTAGCTTTAAGAAGTGAATGGATAACCTTGTGAGAGCAACGTCCCTGAAAGGGAGCCAGAGTCATGGGGTGTTTCTGTTTCCAATGGAAATTAAAAGATGGCATTTTAATATATGTTCTTGAGTTGTTTTTCAGAAATCCTCAGCGGATGAAAATTGCAGATAAGGGGAAACTGAGAAATTGAACTATAACCGTCATTCTGAGGACCCTGTCATGCCCATCTTAACATTACTTTCCTCTAATCAAAGGATCTCTAAATTCATCTATGCCTCCTCCCCACTTTAACATCCTCCCCTTTTAGGCCAGGCTAAGAATTCTGCTTGCCTGAAATGTACCTTTGCCTTTAACAACCTTGGCTTATAAGCCATTGAGGAGGAGGCTCATGAGGTTTTAAGGATTAGCTGCTCATTCTCTTCACATGACCTATAATAAAAATGCCTCTTTCTCCCTCTGCAACTCTTAGCACTGGTGTCTGCCATTACTGTGCTGGGTAAGTGGACCCCTAGTTTGGTTTAGTAACAATTTGAGGGAAATGTATAGTCGTAAATAAATACAAAAGAATAAAAAGAAAGGCTGAAAGTCAATTTATATGCATCCACCTAAAGAAACTTAAAAAAATAGTAAATGTTATCCAAGGAAAAATTTTAAAATAAAATAACATAAATAAGAGTAGAAATTAAAGAAATATAAAAAAAGAAAAGATGTATAGATAGTGGACTAAAAGTAGCCCATATACATCACTCTCAAGGAGAGAAGTAAAAGTAGAAAGTAGATGCCAAGGGGCCATTTTGGAGAGAGCTTTTTTTTTTTTTTTTGAGACAGAGTCTCACTATGTCGCCCTTGGTAGAGTGCTGTAGCGTCACAGCTCACAGCAACCTCCAACTCTTGGGCTTAAGCGATTCTCTTGCCTCAGCCTCCCAAGTGAGACTACAGGTGCCCACCACAATGCCCAGCCTTTTTTGTTGTTGTTGTGCAGTTCTCATTGTTTAGGTGGCCTGAGCTGGGTTTGAACCCTCCAGCTTAGGTGTATGTGGCCGGTGCCCCACCAATTGAGCTACAAGCGCCACCCTGGAGAGAGCATTTTAAATCATCAGAGAAGCAACAACAGACACGCAGAGAGTGGGAGAGAGAGACAGGGAGATCCACTTGCCAGGATTGCAAGGTCCCTGGGAGAGAGATCCACATGTGGGGAAGGGGACTCCTCATTCCCTCCCTGACCCTGCAACCCTAACTGGGAGGGGGCCCCCACCATCGGAGACCTCTAGACTAATCAAGGAGCTGCGGGGAGACTGTGCCATGACCTCGCGCCGGAGGATGGGCACAGCAGGGACTGTCACTACAACTGATGCCATTCTGAGCTCTCAGGTCCAGAGTGCCTGGTTCACACAGGGATTGGCTTTGCTGCAACTGCTTCCCCATCACCCTTTCCAGGCTGGGGAAGGAGAAGAGAGAGCAGGCCCGTGAGTGGGAGCTGAATGCTCCCCCTCCATGGGGGATTTGAACAGAGCAGGTGCCACTGATACCACCTAAGAAGCCCCATGGCAATTGCCTCAGAGGGACCCGAGCAGGTAGGGAGCCCCAGCATCCCAGCCCCGTGACTCACTCCCATGTTGCCACCTGGCCCCACTGCCAAGGCTTCCATGGGCCATGTGGCATGACCCACCCCCTCAGTTTAATAGTTTGATATAGACCTGCTAGCAATGCTGCCATTGCACCTGGCCCTGGGTGAAGCAAACACTGCAGCCCTAACACCCATGTCTACGGCCTAATGGCCTCACCCAGCTGCCAGCACCACCCTTGTGGGGAAATCTGGGCAGAGTAATCTCTATGGAGAGGGATTCACTCAGCCTCCCACCCAAGCTTCCAACAGCATCCTAGCAACAATTCACCACTCTGCACAATGATCCTCCACCACCACCTTATTCTCTCACAATCACTGGGGAAAGGGAAAATGCAGAACAGCTGTATTATAGGCTCCTCAGTGCACCTGCTTCTCTCCTGCCAGGTCAATCTTCCCGAGGACACAAAGGCACCATCCAGGAATGTGCCCTTCTCACTAAATAGGAGAGCTCCCAGCAAAGGAGAATAGGTGCACACAAACCTGTCTACCCTGAGTGAAGAAAAGATATGTCAGATGAAAAGCAACCAGCAAAAGAATTCTGGCAACATGAAAAAGCAAGCCAGTTTGACACCCCCAAAGGATCAAGGTAGATCTATAGTGATAGAATCAGGTGTACCTGCCCCAATAAACTTGCCCTGCCCAGGCAGGGTTAGGTTCATGACCCACCCAGGAAGGGTCAGACTCATGTCCCTCCAGGGAAATAGGAATGCCATCAATTGCTGTCCTCCCTGAGTCTATAAATCCACCATAACCCACTTGTGGAATTCTTTTCTTGATTTCACTCCACCTGCATCCAGGTGGAAATATAGAACACATTATTTCTACAGAACAGGGATTCCATTTTCCTTGTTTTGTGCCTTGAAATAATCTTTCCTTCTTGGGTCCAGAACCTTTCATATGGTGCTGTGACTTCTTCCACAGTGCCACCTTATAAAAGTTCTCTAAAAAATAGGCAGAGATCTTGGTAATAGGTATTAATTCATTCCCCTACTAGGTAGAAATGTCCTCTTGGAATTGCTAGTGGCCCGGACAACTCCTGATTATTGTATGTGATAGAGTCGCTAATTATGTTATTATTTTTTCTCATTCTCAGTTTTAGAACAGTAACTCTTCGCCTCCTCTCTCCATTTATTAACCAGTCACCGAAAAAAAACTCATATCCTCACCCTGTTGTATACCAACCACCTCGGACTAAAAAAGCCAAAGAATTCCTGTAAACACCACTCTCCTCCCCATTTTCCCCTCCCATTCTTTTTACAGGTGGCCCACACAGCCCCTCCTCCAACAAGAAGCAGTCAAAAAGACAGCACGCCCATCACCCTACCTCCTCATAATAATCTAAAGAGGCTGGTATGATAGAATCAGGTGTACCTGGCCAAATTAACTTGCCCTGCCCAGGCAGGGTCAGATTCATGGCCCACTCAGGAAGGGTCAGACTCATGTCCCTCCCAAGAAATAGGAATGCCACCAAATGACCCTTTAAATATTCATCCACCATAACCCAGATGTGGAATTCCTTTCTTAATTTTATCCCACATGCATTCAGGTGGAAATAAAGACCACATTATATCTACAAAATGGGGATTTCATTTTCCTTTGTTTTACACCTTGGAATAATCTTTCTTCCTTGGGTCCAGTACCTTTCCTATAGCAATGGAATCCAACCAAAAGGAAATTGCCAAAATATCAGAAATGGAATTCAGAATATGGATAGCAAAAAAATGAATAAATTGAATTTAAAATAGAGTTGAAAACCCACACAAAGAAACCAAAACACGTTTTAGGACATGAGAGGAAAAAAAATGAAAAGATTGCTAAAGAGACAGACAACATAAGAAAGAAGATAACAGAATTTGCAGAAATGAAAGGGATTGCGACTTCATTTTAAGTCTTCTTAAGCAGAAGAACTGCCAGTCAAGAATTTTGTATCCTGCAAAAGTAAGTTTCATAAATAATGGAGAAATAAATCTTTTTCTGAGACAAACAAACACTAAGGGAATTTGTCACTATAAGACCTACATGGAACAGCACAAGTGATACCAACCAGTATAAAATCACCCTGAAGTTAAAGATCATGGCTCCTATAAAACAATAGCAGAAGAGAGAAAACTGCCAGGAACCTGGCTGGAAAAGGTTATTAGGGACTCTGGGAGTAGACCAGCATGGGATGGAACAAAGAGACAGAGACTAGCAGGATCAGGAGGGCTTCTCCTCAATAGCAACAAGGGACCTCACCTTTATTGCATAGCTTTTATATACAGTAGCTTGAAAGCAGATCTTGTCATAATTGCATCATTTGATTAAAAACAGCCTAGGGGCAGAATGGCATTCTCAATAGTCTGTTGCTGACCAAAGGGGCATGACTCCATTCTAATCTGGTTCAGAAACCAGCTATAACAGGAAAACCACTGAGGCCAGGTTTGCACTCAGTTCTTGACTCGAATACACTCCTTAAACTGGGCGGCCTTGCCTCCCAGGAGGTCGCCTCCCAACAGAAAACAAAACAACAAGGTATCATCCAACACAATGAACAGAACAATATCCCATATATTAACACTGAACATTAATAGTCTACATGCACCCCTTAAAAGACATAGATTGGCTGAATGGATGAAAATAACATATACTAAGTATATGCTGCCTCCAAGAAACCCATGTAACTTTGAAGAATTCCCACAGACTCAAAGTAAAGGAATGGAAAAATAATATTCCACACAAATGGAAACCAAAACCAAGCAAGTATTCCATTCTCATATCAGATGAAATTAAATTTAAAGCCACAATGGTCTAAAGTGACAAAAATGGTCATAATATTATGGTAAAGGAAACAATTCAGCAAGAAGACATACCTAAACAGATATGAACCTAACACAGGAGCTCCCATATTCGTAAAACAAATTCTACTAGATCTAAGCAAAGAAATAAAATGGTAACATTATAATGGCCAGGGGCTTCAACACTCCACTGACAGAAGTGAAAGGACCATAGAAGCATAAAATCAACAAAGAAGCATGGTATTGCACTCCAGTCTCCTCAGGGAGGCAGATTTGGTGTTTCCTTCAGTCTCTTAGTTAGAAGGCCTACAGATTAAACCTCTTTCTGTTCTGCAAACCAGTATTTCAATGTATTGACTTGCTGTGCACGTTGAGCAATGAACCAATTACAGTTACAACTCCAGTCCCAAGTGACATCACAAATACATTCTATCAAACATACATTAAAAAAGGAATCATATTCTAAATTCTTCCTGATAAATAAGAAAGTGAGAATATTTCCAAACTTACTTTACCCAGCTACCGTAACACTGATAGCAAAACCTTATAGGTATATTACAAAAATAAGAGGAAAATTACAGGTTAATTATACTCTAATAATTACAGATGCAAAATTCTACAAATGCTAACATTAATAATATCAGAATATTCACAAATGAAATTTGTTAATTAACAATGTTAGAATATGAACAAATGAAATTTGTATGTCTATATGAGGGCTGTCCAGAAAGTATCCAGTCATATAATATGAAAAATAGAGACATACATGGCTGGATACTTTCCAGACAGTTTTCACATATATTTCGTAATGACCAAGTTGGTTTTTTTCTAGGGAATATAAAGTTCATTTAACACTTGAAAATCATTCATTCTAATTTACCGCAATATCAAAGTAAAGGATAAAAAATCATCTAATCCCAATCAATGCTGAAAAATACATTTGGTAAAATTCAATACCCATTCATATGAAAACACCTACTGATGTTCAAAACTCAAAAAACTAGAAATAAAAGATACATTCCTTCTGCTAAAAGATATCTATAAAACACCTACAGAAGACATACCTGAGGAAAACATATCAAATGCCTTCTCTGGGAAAAATGAATATTATGCCTGCCATCATCACTTTTATTCAGCATTATACTGTATCTATTGCAACCCTGCATTGAGAAAAAGAAAAAAAAATTATACTGTATGTCCTAGCTATGCAATTAGGCAAGAAAAACATATAACCTCCACAAGCTATAAAAAGGAAAAAATAAACTTATCATTATTCTCACATTTCCTAATTGTGTGCATGAAAAATCTGAAAAAATCTTGGATCAGTCATTGGAATCATAAGTGACTTTAATAAGGTCATAAGATATAAATTCAACATATTAAGAAAAAAATCACTGTATGTTTATATACCAGAAAAAAATTTTAATGAAATTTTAAAACAAAGTAACATAATAGCATCAAAATGCATCAGATACCTAAGGAAAAATATTAATTAATGATATGCATTATCCAGAAAAACTAAAGAAAATTCAAATAAAAGGAGATGTACACCACATTCATAGTTGCAAAAACTCAATGATTTATAAATGTCAGTTCATACTGTATGCATCTATAGATTCAATGTAATAACTATGAAAATCCTCACAAAGGAAATTAAAAATTTGTTGAAATAAATTCTAAAATTTATATCAAAATGTAAAGGGTGGTCAGTCTCGTTCCTATAATCCCAGCACTTTGGGAGGCCAACATAAGACCACTTGAGGCCAGGTATTCACAGAAACAGTGAACTATGATCGAACCACTACATGCCAGCCTGGATGATGAAGTGAGGCCTGTCTCTAAAAATATAAAATCAAGTAAAATAGGCTCAATGCCTGTAGCTCAGTGAGTAGGGCACCAGACACAAACACTGAAGCTGGCGGGTTCAAGCCCAACCCGGGCCTGCTAAACAGCAATGACAGAATGTTTATTGCAGCCCAGTTCATAATTGCTAAGTCATGGAAGAAACCTAAGTGCCCATCAATCCATGAATGGATTAATAAATTGTGGTACATGTATACCATGGAATATTACGCAGCCTTAAAGAAAGATGGAGACTTTACCTTTTTCATGTTTACATGGATGGAGCTGGAAGATATTCTTCCTAGCAAAGTATCTCAAGAATGGAAGAAAAAGTATCTAATGTACTCAGCCCTACTATGAAGCTAGTTTATAGCTGTCGTATGAAGGGTATAACCCAACTATAGCACAAGAATATGGGGAAAGGGGCAAGGGTAGGGAGGGGAGGTTGAGGTGGAGGGAGGGTAATTGGTGGGGCCACACCTACAGTGCATCTTAGAAGGGTACAGGCGAACCTTACTAAATGTAGAATACAAATGTCTTCATATAATTACTGAGAAAATGCCAGGAAGGCTATGTTAATCAGTTTGATGAAAATAGTTAAGATTGTATATGAAACCAGCACATTGTACCCCTTGATTGCACTATTGTACACAGCTATGATTTAATAATAAAGACAATAAAATTTAAAAAA